>CAUYPO010105546.1:0-36828 GCA_963574435.1 Cheirogaleus major
GTAGCATTAATACTCCAGAGCTTCTGTGGGATCTGATTGTGGCTAGACTTCTTCCAAAACTACATCTTTGCCTAAATTTCACTATTGCACTACCCTGTTTCCCATACTTCCTTATAACTTTCTCCTGAATGTTGTCTCTCAATAAATTACTTGCACAAAAATTATTGTCTCAGACTCTGTTTTTAACAATTTGATGTAAGACAGGTTAGAAGGAAAGGCATAACTGGGAAGATAAACAGTAAAAGATTTTGCAATGATACAAAAGAAAAGAATTGTAATGTGGAAGAGGTGGTGGCAATAGTGGAAAAGAAGTAAGAATGGAAAGAATTCTAGATTTATTTTGAAATTAAAGCCAATAGGATTATCTAAACAGGTGATATAAGCAAAAAAGAGGAATTAAGGATACTGATTTCTAATATTTTTATTTCAATAACTGGAAGAATTGCATTACAATGAATTAGTATAGGAAACAGTGAAAGAGAAACTGCTTTTGAGGAGATAACATTTGAGTGAGTTCTTGCTGTTTAACAAATCGCCCCACAATTAGTGGTTTAAAACAATGAAAAACACATAAAATAGAAATCCGAGCAGGATATAATAGAGATAACTCTTCTGTGTTTGACTTGATGTCAGCTGGAGGGCTTAAAGGCAGGGACTTGGAATCACTGAAAGGCTTACTTATATCTGGTCATTGTTGCTAAGTATGGGATAAGAGCTTAGGGGGGTTGCCAGCCAGCCTACCTCCACGTGAACATCCCACATGGCCTGTATCTCCTCTCAACATGGTGGCTGAATTCCAAAGGTTGGGGTACCGAGAGAGCCAGGAAGAAGTCATGCCACCTTTTATAACCTAGCCTTAAGAGCCACGCACTGTCATTTTTGCCATCTTTACAGTCACAAAATTTTACCCAGATTCAAGGGGAGAGAACATATACTCTGCCTCTTGATGCAGTGTAGTCAACGTTACTTTGTTTACACAGATAAAACCATAAGACAGTCTTTGGGAAATACAGTCTTCCATGTTCAGGAAAACAGGTTTAGGCATGAGAAATTTGGGATTTCTGTTACACATCACAGTAGAGATGTCAAGAAGATGTAGCACATGAGGCCCTGAGTTTAGAGAAAATGTAATCCACATCAAGTAATTCAGAAGGCGATAAAATTATGTTTGCTCTATTTGGTTAAACATTTTCAAAATCCATTTTAACAACTGTTCTCTATTTGACTATTTCAATTGACTTCTCTAATCTAGGTTTGCGTCCCAAAGAAGGACACTGAAACCCCTTAATGGTGTGGGAAATTACATGCATGAGTAATTTAGCATGAAAAAATTACATATGAAATATTGCAAGGGTGAACAGCTGCCTCAGACTAGGGATTACCAGCTTTTTTAGGCTAAATAGAGGTGACGTTTCCTCAAGCAAAGACTTGAAGTGGGAAGCAATCCAAAAAGCATTCAAGTTCTGAGACCTCTGACTCCTGTGCGGAGCCACATTTCATTGTCAGGAACTAACTATTTCTCTTTCAATGACATAAGCTTTCCAATAAGTCCAAGGAAGGATAAGAATTCCATTGAATTTAATTCAATAACCTACAGAATCATACCAGAGTTAGTTTCTGGAAATATTAGTCCCTCAGCTAATAGAAGGAGAGTAATTAATTAAGGTGACAGAAAATTTGGCTTTTTAATTTTTGTTCAAAGGTAAGAACTCAGGTAAGCTTAACTAACTTTAGGTGGATCCAAACTTCTCCTTTTGGGCACATCCTGATTAGTTTGGCATGGTATATACAAATCTTATAAAATAAACACAGACTTTTTTTCTTACATACTTTAATTCCCTTACTTTGAATGTGTAAACCTAAAATTTGGAACCAGCACAAGGTTCCTGTTATTTTTACAAAAGGGTTCAATAGAGTAGGACCACAGACAGCATTTGCATAATTAAAAATGTATATTTGAGTCAAACAACTAACCTCCAAACAAAGTAAACAGCTATTTGGCTGGAGTATACTTTACTTCTCTGATTAATTAATAATTGCTTCATGGTTCCCTTTTTTCAGAAAAACAAATGTTCAAACACTAAAGGGAAGATTCAAGAGCAAGACAATAGGTACACTCTATAAAAAATATGGCAATATATAGACATTATCCATCCTGTGAGCTGATTTAAGGGCTGTAAAAAAAAGTTTGAAAACTAAATATCTCGCTGAAATTCAGAAACAGTTCATAGATTATCTTAATTTAAACTAAATAATATAAAACTGTCTGAAATCATCTTATCAAGATGCAAAGTTGTTTGTTTGCTGAAATGTCTGAAATGCTAATACAGAAAATAAAATTCAGAAATTTATTATTTCCTCATTAAAGATTGATCAGAAAAATTTCCACTGTTCTCTACAAATTTCAGATGATTATCAAAGAAAATAGACATGTCTGTTAGACATTTCTCATATAAAGAGCTTGACAGTGACTTTCCAGTTACATATAATCACTAGTGTTCCCTTTGTTCTGTGTTTTAGGTGGAGTGTAATAGCTCAACAATGATCATTTCTGAAGCCATAAAAACTGGCTGCATCCCAGAAATAAAGAGAAAATGATTGCCTCTCCTGCTCTGCCCTCGCAGTAGGGATTTTTACTCCCCAAGTTGTTCCAAAAGTTGGTTAACAAGGGCAATTTATGTCTAAAACTCAATGAGAAACTTACTACCCTGTTCTATCTTCTTGTAGGGTGCATTTCTAGAGCAAACTTCCCGACTTTCATTCTGGGACACTCATTCTCAAGGTGGATCTTTGCTGGATCCTTCCAAGTAGCTCTTTTTTTTTTTTCTTTTTTGTTATCAATATCTAGAAACTTGTTACCTATCCGGATCATGTGGTGTCTAGTCAGAGCCCTTAAGTCCACCACAGGCTGACTAATTCTCCTGAAATTTGAGGATGAGTTTCATCCATCATACTTCTCAAATCTGTATTCTTGATCGCTGATCAAAGTCATTTCATTCCTTTCATCAATCCTCTCAGCACTTTCAATCTCACTCAATTCCTCTCCCTTCAAACTTTTCTACTATGCACTTCAGAATTCCCATTTTTTTATAAACACAATCTCATATCTTCAACCTGTTCAAGCAGGCTCCCTCTTTCAGTTTCTGGCCTTCCTGAAGCCTGTCTGCCCATATACCTGTGGGTTAGAAAACAGAATCCCTGTTCTGATCACTGCATGTGGCTCTCTCCAGAAAGTTCCCCAGCCAATTAATATTTTAATATTTCTTCTCTCTCTCTCCCTCTCTCTCTCTCACTCACACACACACAAACACACACACACACATGCATTTCTTTTCTTCAGTCTTGGAATTTTTAAAAAAATTTCTCCTTTAAAATGGTAGAGAACATTTGCTATTATAATGAATGCCTTCTCTGCGATCTATTTTCTAGAGCAGAGTTTGGCTTTTTAAACACAAATATACTAAGAAGAAATAATTTCTGTTCTTTTTTTTTATACATAGCCAATGAGCATAGGGTGGGCCTCCATATTTGAATGGTGACAATCATCTAAAAAAAAAGGAAATTAAAAAAAAATCCATTTTACTTGACATTTAGTTATTTAAGGAAACTTATTCCAAAAATGCATGCAAGTACAATATATAAGTATTTAACAAAAGAAATGAGTCAAGTCAGAGAGAAATGTTTTCTAATAGAACAAAATTTAAATGAAATGTTTTATATGGGATCAATGGTGCAGATAGATGGGTATAGCAGGCTATAATTATCTACCCAATATCCTCTCCACCTTTCCTATGTTCTTCTTATAGTTGCTACCTCCAGTTAGCACTCTCTGGTAATTACTATCCCCAATATTAAAAAAAATAATAAAATCCCAACCTAATTTTCATTCCTTAGGTTTATTTTTATTCACTGTTGCTGCATGCCTTTTCATACTACTGACCATCCTCTCATTCTGGCAATTCTCTCCCCTCTCTCGCTCTTGTTTTTTTTTTTTTTTGCTTCTGCTACATTTTCTTTTCTGATTTCTCATGTTCTTGTGCCTCTTTATCATGGGCCTCACTAATTTCTCCTCGGTTTCCACACTTTGAGTGAGCATAGTCAAGCTCTGCTCCTTATCATTTTTAAAATTAACTTTTAATTGTTAACTTTTAATTTTATTCAGTCCTGTGCAGAGTGGTCAAAAGCATGGTTTTTAGAATCAGAAATACTTGGTGTTATGGTTTGAATATACCCCCAAATTTCATGTGTTAGAAACTTAATCCCCTAATTCATATGTTGATAATATTTAGGGGTGGGGCCTTTGGGAGGTAATTAGAATTAGACAAGATCATCAAAGTGGGGCCTCCATGATGGGACTAGTGGCTCTATAAGAAGAAAAAAGAAGACCCAACTGGGCATGCTCTTGTGCTCTCATCATGTGATGCCTTTCACCATGTTCTGACACAGCAAGAAGGCCCTCGCCAAAGGCCAAGCAGATGCTGATGCTATGCCCTTAGACTTTCCAGCTTCCAAAACTGCAAGAAATAAATTCATTTTATTATGGCAACAAAAATAAGACTGAGACCCTTCATTTTAATTCCAAGATTCTATACATAATATTTGTATAACTTTGAGGAAAACAACATACCCATTTGGGGAAACTTTTCTGGGTCAGGAACAATGAAGCTAGTAGTATCTATCTCATAGTCAGTTTGTAAATGTCAGGTTAGCATATCTAGGATACTATCTTTATTGGTATATCAAACCTAATATATGTAAAACCAAATATATCATCTAATGCTAGTTATTTTTCCTTCCTCTATTTCTTTTCCAGCTACCACCATCCTCTTAATGTTGTAGATTTACAAAATTTGGATTTGTTTGAAGTACTTTGCCAGTATCTATCTAATTAATTTTTGTATGTTATTCTCATACACATCTAATCTTCCCATCCCAGTCTTGCAAAGATACTTAAAACTCATTTATTACATTGTATAAACTTTTTTTATAATTTTCACATACTGAACAGCTTCTTGGTCTTCAAAAATTTCTATTTGAATCTTCTGATTAGTCTTGTTTTAGTGATATTTTTATTATTATAGTAAATGTCATATTTTGAATAGATAAGAAAAAGCCTGTTGAAATATGCTTAAATAAAATATGATAGCATCTGTACAAACTTTTAGATTTAAAGTTGTTCTGAAGTTTTATATTCACAGCGTAACTAAATATTGAGTGAACTAATGTTAACATAATGATTGATACTAAAAAGTATGCTATCTTTGGAATATTTGCATATTAAATCATTTAAAAATATATATATTTGATGAAATATTTTAAAATGCATTTTAATGTGTCTTGAAAATAATTAACAGGAAAGTTTCCCTTCAATATTAAATACATAAACAATTTATTCAGATAAATGGGTTAATAATAATAGAAAGATTATGAACAAATATTAGAAAATTTATCATACTTTAGAAATGGTAACTAAAGTAATGGTGATATTTTTATTTATTATTTATAAAATGTCAAGTCATTTTCTATATTTAATAATGAGAACATAAATAATATAGAGAAAATGAGTAAACCATGTGAGAACATTTAATCAGAAAATGGAAAACTTTATAATCTTATATGTATTTTTGAAAAGGTGATTTAGGCTATCCATATATGTTACAAATCAACGTTATTTCATCAGAAATTCCAGATTTGGGTAATAGTGCTTGTCTCTATTTCAAATGTGAATTTTTTCTCATTTTCTTGAGAATTTTTATAACATATTTATGTTAATCCAATTAGTTTTACTGCCTTCTTTTTTAAAAAATTAAAACATGTGTTTACAGTTACTGAGACCTACTTTCTTGAGGCTTATGGCCAATATTTCTTATAATCAGTTTTCTGAGGAATTACTTAATGGCAAGGGTGCATCACAGATAACTCAATGTTTTATGAATTTAAAAATGGGGTTTCAGACAAAGAGATTCTCTTATATTAGGCCATGTGTAATTCTTTTTCATGATGTATAGGAAGAACTTCTTTCCAAATTTGCAGCAAGGAAAAATCATTTTCATGAATGTCCAATAAAGGAATGTATTATTTATTTAAATGCATTTCTTTATTTTTGGTTGGTTGGCCTGTTAGGAGATAGGGCAAGTAGCAGCCAGAAACGACCTAGGAAATCACTCTTCTAAAACACATAGGGTATATCAGCCATACTGGTTCAAATAGACTGGGAATGAGTCCCTAAAAGATTATCATGTATTAATGCTAGTAAATAGTGAATTCTTGTGATAGGATGAATCCTTTAGAGTTCTCATCTTCATGAAGCTTGCAATTTAATTAGTGAGACAGATACACAACTGAACACTATGTTGGTGGGCTAGCTCTAATGATAGTGATTTTTGCAGCTAGTGAGAGCTCAGTTGTGGAGTTCCTTGGAGAACCTAGGGAGAAGGGATTAAGGAAAAGTTTTTGCAAAAAGGAAATGTGAAATGCGTTCCAAAAATAGTTAACATGGAGTGGGATTTTGTATAACAGTAAAAAGATATTCCAGGTTAAGGTATGCAATAAACAAAAACAATGCAGTGAGAACATCCATAGGGTTTATGGAGAAATATAAGCGATTGATTTAGTGTTGAAGCATCTGAAGTATGAATTAAGGAGTAAATATAGAAGAGACTGAGAGGTAGGCTGGGATCAGGTCATAGAAAAATTTCATGTCATGTTAAAAAGCTTACGTTTTATTGAATGGGTAGTTTGGTGCCACTGAAGAGTTTGAAACAAGATTATACAGTTGTGAAAGTTGAATTTTGAGTAGACTATTCTGACAGCACATTGAAAATGATTTAAACACTACAAAAGAGAAACCAGGAGGCACTGGTAGCTGTCCTAGCTAGAAATAATAATGGCTATAATAACTATGGAGGTCATAAAAGTGGAACAGAAGATGCATGTTTGAGAATTTTGGGGATGTATAATCTGTAAGATTACATTGGACCCATCCAGTTAATCCAGGATAATCTCCTCATCTCAAAGTCCTAAATTTAATTGCGCTAGCAAAGTCTCTTTTACCACATAAATTAACATTCAACAGTTCCAGGCATTAGGACATTGTCCTCATTTAGAGGAGACATAATTTTTATTCTTCCTACCACAGTCTGACCATCATACAAAGGTGTGCGTGTGTGTTTGTGTGTGTGGTTGTGGTTGTTTGCATTATTCATATATTTATGTTCTATAAAGTCAATGTAAACACTGAGGAAGACAATACTAAGCCATTGTTCTTAGAAGAAATACAGATTTAGGTTTCTGTGGTCACACATTTAGATCAATATATAAATTTTTTATGCATATTTCTATGTAAAGATAACTTATTTAGTACACATATGGATTCATTAACATTGAACTCAGCCAAAAACACTGTAATTTATCCCTGAACAGAGCTTATCTAACATAAATATTTTCTCTATAAGGCACATTACAGTCTTCTCTCAGGAACACAAGAGAGGACTTTAGCTCTATGCTTAAGTGCAATTTAAACAGTGAAATCACCAGCAGAAAACACAAAAAGTGAAAAATGAGGTGCTAAATAAACTGTAGAAAGGACACTAGTCTACAATATGAAAGCTGAAACAAAAAGGCAGAGCCTTGCCTTGTTAGTTCTTAGCTGGGAATGCGAGGTGACTCATACTTTTCACTGTTCTATGCATGCTAATATCCACAAATGGCTAGGAAAACACAGCAAATACTGATTTTAGGTTAGAGTTAAACATAACCTTTGTCTACCTTGAGTAGACAAATTCACAAATACAGAATTGGTGAATAATGATGATAATGATAATGGACTCTCTCTCTCCATGTACATATATAATGTCTCCTATATGTAGACATGTATATGCATAAATATGTATACATATTTATGTATATATGTGAAATTCTTTACAATGATAAAATGCTATGTAATATATATTAAATAGTATAAATATGTTAGTGTCTTAAAAGCTCACTTGGCTCATGAAGATTTATAATGTTGCAAATATTTCGCACTGTTTAAAATTTTTCTTGAATCTCCTATTATGTCTTCCAACATATTTTCATAGCTAATTGTATTAAAAATCAAATTTAACAGTAATAAAATAAATCAAAATTAAAAGCTAACATTAATTAATTAACAGACGTTTGATTTGCATTTCTAAATAACCATATAAAACAATATGGATGACAGATCGGAAGAACTGGATTCCATGACATTAGCAGAGAAATGTAATAAGCTGCCCCAGTGTTTTAGAATTAGGTAAATTCATGAGAAAAATACTTGGAAGCAGAAGAGAAATAAAGAATTAGAAACAATTATTTAAAAAGGAAGAAAATATTTTATTCTTGCATCAATTTATAAACACGGAAAACTACACTGTGGTCTCCAGTAGGATGAAACGGCCCAAACTTTAGAAACTACTACCCACACAGCTGATGACCATGTGGAAATATAGAAAAGAAAATTCTTCAAATGCCATTCTAAATTAAAATTAGGCAATAACAAGCCAAATTAAGTCCTATTAAAATTACAAATGTGGTTGCCTAGTTTTCTTTTTCTAATAGAGCCAGGGTATTCTGGCATGTGACTATGAGTGACAGACCCAGGGGAGTGCTTGTGTGTTCATGTGTTTATGTGTCCATCTCTGTGTGTCTGTGTCAGTCTACATCTATGTATGCATAAGAAAGAAACTTAGTAATTAACAGTGATATAACATCATTCTATTTTTTGACATCCAGACTAAAAACAAGTAACTAAAGATTCCCCAACTCTTTCCTGAGCTGCAGACTCCATCATCCACATGTGAAAAACAGAACTCTTCACTCCCCATCAATAAAGTCTCAAAACTTGCTTCTAACTCCTACTCTCCTTCACATGAGAAAAGCATATTAATCAAGTTTTTCAAGCCAAAAATCTAGGAATCATCTCTTATTCCTCTTTCTGTCATCCACATGATTGCATGTAGATCAGATTTCTTAAGAATTCTTAATATTCTTAAGAATCAGATATTCTTAACTCTAATTTTGCAACTTATCTTGATCTTACTAATTTCTCTCCATTCCCACCTCTACTACCTTATTTCCAGTTTTTTTTCCTTCTAAGCTATTTCAATAGCCTAATAATTGGTTTCCTAGCTTCTCCCTTGCCCCTATAAAATAAATTAATCAGAAAGCATATAGAAGGATACATAAATACAGATAGAGATTTTTTTTTAATGTGAAGCATTTCATATTACTTGCTACTGGATAACATACAGTTGCTTTCCATATATAATTTGAATTCCTGAGCAGTTTACTAGTTTTTACATAACATGGCCCTGGATTTTTCCAACATTGTCTTCCCAACATCAACTCTCCTACTCATTTCTCCTATGCTACAGTTATCCTGGCCTTATTTTTACTCCCCAAACACCAAACTCATTCTCACCCTGGAGCTTTTGTTCTAGGCCCTTTTATCCTTTCACTTTCTATTTCTATTTCATTTTTCATAATTCTTATAACTATTTTGAATGACTCCTATTATCTATTTAAATTTTCTTTTTATTTTCCATGTTAACTAGAGTGTTAACTCCAAAAGAATAGGGGCTTATGTGTCCTTTGCTGTACTATTGGGTGTCAACTGGTCCCTGGCATCTAGTAAGCTTTCCTTGAATATGTGTTGAATTCATATGAAACTATTATTATAGAATATCAAAAATGTCACATCTAAAACTAGTTTCAAAGAACTAAGGAACAGTAAAAATATTAATTAAATAAACCCAAGTGGTAGTGATATGTTGTATGTGGTGATACTCATTTATCCACTTAATTATTTATTCATTTAAACACTTACCATTCTTCAATTTTAAATAAGTAGAAGTGTTTCTATATACCAGTAAAAAACTAGATTAAAAAAATCAATAAAGCAATCCTATTTACAATAGCTACAAAAAATGATAAAATTTCTAGTAATAAATTTTAAAAAGGAGGTGAAAGATCTCTACAAAGAAAAGTACAAAACATTAATGAATAAAATTGAAGAAGACACAAACATCTAATGCTCATGAACTGAAAAAGTTGTTATTGTTAAAATTACCATATTATCCAAAGCAATCTATAGATTCAATGCAATTCCAATCAAAATACAAATGACATTTTTCACAGAAATAGAAGAAACACTCCTATAATTTATATGGAACCAAAAGAAAAAGCCTGAATAGTCAAAGCAATCCCTAGCAAAAAGAACAAAGCTGCAGATATCACATCATCTCACTTAAAAGTATATTACAAGGTCATAGTAACAAAAATACCATGGTATTGGTATAAAACAAGACATACATACCAATAGATCAAAATAAAGAATTGAGAAATAAGCCCACATATTTATACCCCACTGAGTTTCAACAACAGCACCAAGAATATACATTGGGGAAAGGACACCTTCCTCAATAAATTGTGCTGAAAACACTGTATATCCATATGCAGATAAATGAAATTAGACCCCTATATCTCAACATATGTAAAAAAAAAAACTCAAAATGGATTAAATACTTAAACACAAATGGAAACTATAGAAGAACACATAGGGAAAACACTCCAGAACATTGGTTTAGGGGCTAAGACCTCAAAAGCACAGGAAGCAAAAACCAAAATAGATGACTAAAAGTATATTAAACTTAAAGCTTCTGCACAGCAAAGAAAACAATCAACAGAGTGAAGAGACAACCTATTGAATAGGAGAAAATATTTGTAAACTAACTTTCCAGTAAAAGACTAACATCCAGAATATATAATGAACTCAACAGCAAAACAAACAAACAAACAAAAAACACAATCAGATTGAAAAGTGGGCAAAGACTCTATAGACATTTCTCAAAAGAAGACATACAAATGGCCAACAGATATGAAAAAATGCTCAATATCAGTAATCATCAGGAAAATCAAAATCTAATCACAATGAAATATTATCTTTCCCCAGTTAGAATGGCTATTAGTAAAAAGACTAAAAAAAAAAAATGCTGTAAAGGATGCAGAGAAGAGGGAATTCTTATACACTGTTGGTGTGAATGCAAATTAGTATAGTCATTATGGAAAAGAGTGTGGTGATTTCTCAAAAACCTAAAAATAAAACTACCATATCATCCAGTACTGCCATTACGGGGTATTTATGTAAAGGAAAGGAAATCAGTTTATCGAAAAGATGTCTGTACTCCCATGTTAATTGCAACACTTCACAATGACAAAGATATGGAATCAACATATATGTCCAACAATGAATGAATGGACAAAGAAAATATTTTATATTTCCACAATGGAATAATATTTGGCCATAAAAAATGAAATCCTATCATTTGCAGCAACATGGATGGAAGTAGATGTCAATCTGTTAAGTAAAATAAGCCAAACACGGAAAGACAAATACTACATGTACTCAGCCATATGTGGGATCTAAAAACATTGATCTCATGGAGGTGGAAAGTAGAATAAAAGGTACCAGAGCCTGGGAAGCATGTAGGTGTGTGTGTGGGGGGGAGGGAATGGAAAGAGGTTGGTTAATGGGTACAAACATATATTAATAGTTAGATAAAAGGAATAAGTTCTAATGTTTGATAGAGTAAGGTGATTATAATTAAGAACGATGTATTATATATTTCAAAACAGCTGGAATTGAGGTCTTGAAATATTCTCAACACATATAACTATGTGTTTATGACTATGGATATCTTAAATACCCCAACTTGATCATTATACATTCTATATATATAAAAAAAATCACATGTACCCAATTTGTATGCAAAAATATTATGCATCAAGAAAAAAGCCATTACCTAGATATATAATTGACATTTTGCTTATTTTTTTTTTCAGAATATCTTTGGGTCTTTTTTTTTTTTTTTTAGATCTATGATCTCACTATGTTCCCCAGGCTGCTACACTCAAACTCCTGGGCTCAAGCCATCCTCATACCTCAGTCTTCTGAATAGCTGGGACTACAGATACAGGCCACCCTACCCAACAGAATGCTCTTTTTTATTTTTTTAAATAAAAATAGCATCATGTTAAAAAAAGTAAAAAAGAAAAGGGGGATGAAGGGTTGATTAAAAGCATTGGTTCTCAAAAACCTGAACATAAGAGGAAAAAGAATTAATAATTAGAAACCATCAAAGACATTCTTAAGCCACTGACTGGAAGAATATTTTTCAAATCATATTTCTGATGAAGGACTTGCATCCTATTCAAAATATGCAAAGAGCTCTCAAAATAACTATGCAAATTGTAATATGCCAGACAAGGAAAAGTACATAATATGATTCCATGTATGTAAAATTCTAGAAAATTCCACTAACTATAGTGACAGAAAACAAATCAATGGTTGCTAAGGTAGGGAAGGAAGGGAGGGATTACATAGAATCATGAGGAAACTTGCAGGAATCTTTTAGAAATAATGAATACTGTGTCTTAATTGTGATGCTAGTTTCACAAGTATATACATGTGTAAAACCTTGCCAAACCATGTACTTTAAATATGTGCAGTATGTGGTATGTCAATTATACTCTAATAAAGCTGTAAGAACAAAGTAAAGAAAAAAATAAAGACAAAATAAAGCCTTGGTTGGTCCTTTATAATCCTTTTCTGCCAGAAGAAATGTTAGCTGGTATTTATCACCAATACATATCTCATATTGTCTTTGTCTAGAGAATGCAGATGTACTATTTGGAGAAAACTAATTTTCCTCTGGACGATTATAACACAGATTAAAATAATCTCACTGCCAGATCCCTGTATTGCTTCCAAAGAGCCTGTAGTCAAAATTTCCACTAATATTATACAACAGTCCTACCTATTAGCACGTGAAACTCATCCAAGCTATAGACATTATCTGTCTTAAGTACAGTCAGCCAAGGATCTCCAAACAAAAATAAATGGAAAAAAATACCACAATGAATAAAGAAAATAAAAAATTAGGAGGATACCAAACTATTTAAATTAATAGAAAATAGCTAAAAACAAACACAAGATAAAACAAATTCTCTGATTCTTAGAGAAATTTCTAAAGATTTTGATATTAAATGAAGATAAATGTTACAGAATTAGAATAATCAGAGCACAAGACTGAAATATTAAATGTTAATCATTAAGTATGTTGAAATATCATAATAATAACAACCACAGAAAGGACTAAATAAAATAAAAATTAAGAAACCTCCAACATATGGAACACAAGGATAAAGAGAGCAAATACATGTAAAAAATAACTGAAGAGGGTCGTGACTTGTCTAATACAAGTCCAAGAGGGAAAGAAAAAAAATTGAAAGGAGAAAATAATGTAAGAGGTAATAGTCAATAATTTTCTAGAATTGGAAAAAATCGACTCTTAAATTAAAAGGATTCAGTGAAAAGAACTGATGAAAAATGACCTATGTATAGACATAACTACCTGAGTGCTTCCAGGAAAAAAAAAAAGAAAAGAATAGACTCACACTGACATTGGACTTGATACCAGCAATAATAGATACAAAAGACAATTGAGCAATTACTTGGATGTTCTGAGGAAAATTATTTAGATCTAAGTTGACTGCACTGAATTTTACTATGTGTGTGCAGAATAAAGATCATTCAGGCAGGCATGTTTCAGAATGTTTAACCTCTATCGGCTTCTTTTAAGATTTTTTTAAGGTATACCCCAGGAAAATGGGGAAGGAAAATAAGGGAGGATATCTAAGGAAGCTGTGAACACATCAAGGAGGATAACAAATGGAAATACTAGAACGGCAGAGAGAAGTGTGGGAAGAATTTTTCCAGGAGCGAAAGAGGCTTGAGAGAGAGGAATGTATGGATACAAGTGTGGAAAAAGGAACCTTCAGGATATAACATAACAAAGAATATTGCCAAATGAAGAAAAAGCAAAACAAAACAAAACAACAAAAAAACAAGAATAAGAACATGGTCAAAATATGAAGTGAATAAAAGGAAGTCAATATGAAACATGAGTGAATGACTATAAGAAAATTAATGCTAATGCTCAGTATAAACCAAGATCTTCTACATTAGACATATAGAGAAGGAAATTAAGACACACATCTTAATTCGTTTTTTAAAAAATTTATTTATGTAGTAATAATAACCTGAAATGGATTACTATTTTTTCTTCTTTCTTTTTTTTTCTTTTTTCTTTTATTTTCATTATACATCAGCTTAGAAGATTACTATTTTTCTGACTTTTAAAGCAAACCTATAAACATGGTCTAGAAGGTTTTGTTGTGATTGTAGAGTATAACCATTAATAATGTTGTGGCTAAATGTCAGTTACAGCATAAAATCAAAGGTAGAGTTGAAAGGAGGTAGGGCGTGGACTGTGTGGGGGAAGGTTGAACAAAAAAGTAAGGAAGCCAAAATCTTCACTTTATATACTGAGGGCCAGAGAGATGGAAGACTTAATTGAGATTTAAGTATATTGATTCAAATTAGAAAAGCAATCAATAAAGACCTAAAATCAACAATATAAATATCAAGCACTGGGAAAAGGAGAGGGGGTAGAGAGGGTGGTACAATCTATGTAAATCCATACATTTTATACAGGGGGATCAAAAATATTCATTCATTATCTTAAGAGTAGAACTATAAACATAATATTTAGAGTAATAAATGTAAATATCAAAAGAAAGAAAGAAGATCGTTTAAAAAAATTATATCTAGGAGAGAAACCAATGAGGGAGAAGGGGGGAACAGGAGACAATTGCTATCAGTATAAGATATTTGTGCTTTGGATTTGAGACTGAGTTCATGCAGTGCTCATAAACATAGCAATGTTTAAAAATCAATTAATATTAAATATTCTATTTTTAAATTTCAGCCAATAGCAAGTGACCATTTCATTGACATATTTATATCATAGCCAGCCACACTGCTTTTAAACAATTCTGCTTTGATTGTTTTTTCCTGCCCAGTTATTCATGGAAGACTGTAGTATCATCTAATTTCTGGAATTAGTAGTTAAACCTCAATAGAAGGCAATAATTCACCCCTTCTCCCTGCCCAAGTATGTGAACCTTTTCCTGTTTTCCAAAATTCTTTCCAGAACTGACAGAATTCACTGCCAGTTAGTATCTGGATCTTCAACTTTTAAAGGTCAAAAACAGTAGCAAAAATAACAAGGAACAAAAATTTCTGCTGACCTAAAGAAAGGCATGGTAATATTTTATCTGTATTTGTTCTGGGTCTCATATTTTTTTCCCAAGCAGATTTCTAAACTATATTTTACACTTTTCAATAGTTTCCAGCAGAACTTAAGATTTTTATAGTAAAACAGATGCACTGGGGAACATAAGGGAAAAAAAGTAATTTAAAATAACTTTTTATCTTTCCCAATGTGGGAAACCTCAGAAAATGATTCTATCAAAACATCGAGTTCTAAGGAAGCATTTATTTGTGCTTCCTTTTTGTGAACTAATATCATATGTCTTCTGGGAACTGTGCATGTCAGACGTTCAGGAAAAACTACAACCCTGAAATACAACCACAGCTTCTTGCTATTAGTTCAAGTCCAAACACCAAACACTGGTATTCAATTCTTTCATTTATCAACCTCATTATAGCTATCTGACTTCATCTTTTTTAAAAATTTTCATTTTATTCAACAAGCATTTATTTATATCCAGTTTAACCTCACTGTCCTCAAGGCTTTTAACAGAGTAGTTTATTCCTAAGTACACATAGAATGGGTTATTTTCCATTAGCTGAACTCACAGGAATATTCTGAATGTTTATTTGCTGGTCAAAGAGAGCAATCCATGCTACCTTTACTAAATAGCACTAATTTTGTTCCTCAGGTAACCCTAAAACCTTGAGAAACATAATCTTTAAATTCTAACCTCTCTTCTCCCCATGAGAGACTGATGGTCTACCATAGATGTCATAAAAAGATTCTGAAGTTTTAAGGAATTTTTTAATATTTATTTTCATTTTGCACCATTGTTAAATATGTATTTACAGTTTTTGCTATGTAATTTATAAATATGTATATGCAACTTAGATGATTTGCTACATTATTTTAATATATACATGTTCTAGACCAAATTCAAATGCCTTCAAGAGCCAGGTAAGATAGATATCAATTTGGGAAGTAACCTGGAATGTATTATACTTTATTATATCCAAGGCTCCCTCACTATGAGACACACCAATATTTTATGTTACACTAAGGGAAAAAATGCTGCCAATTCAACTATGATAAAATACTTTAAATTATTCAGAATGCTTAATTCATACTTATCAAAAAAGCTACTATAACAGATTTAAACATATTTTTATCAAATATATTGTTCATATATAAAAAGAAAAAATAAATAATAAATAGTAGATAAAGGTTGCTAAGTCTTCCCATTCAGGGCCTCTTAATTTTTTTCTCAGCTTGGAGTTGCTCATGTCCACAGTTTTTTGAACAATATCATCATCCTCTATGTTAATAATATTTATCTCTGATATTTTCATTCAATTAACTGCCCCTGACTTTACAAACCTTGATACCATCACATTCTTGATCTTTCCAGAGAGTCTAAGCAGCATTATACACAACAACTGAGTTTCGAATTTCCTCAAGTAGACTTAAAGAGTTTTGTTGACTGAAACATTGAAGACTTGCCTTTGTCTGGCCATGCTACCTGAAAGTCCAACCACCCGTTTCACAGGCAATGGCAGCCATGCCAAAAGCCTGCTGTCAAACGGCATTTGAACAACACCATTAATTTTATGATCCATCCGATTTGAGAAATGTTTTAATGTGTCAAAAAGTCCATCCTGGAATCAAAGGAATGTGGTTAAATAAATAGTAGAGTCTGTTAAAAATTGGATAGTATATTCAGAACTGAAAGACATATAAAGAAAATAAAGACTGATAAAGGGGTTTTTTTGTTTGTTTGTTTGTATTTTTTAAGATCAAGCCAACCAAATAAAATGTGTGAGATCCAAATTCAGATAGTAGGCTTCTTTAGATCATGAGAATATCAAGAAAATAAAAAAGTAAAGTAGCACTATTGTACATGAATCATCTGCTTCTTTATGACTCTGCCTTACACATATTTAGGTTGTTCATCTATGCTATTTCTCTATTATTTTCCATTATTAAAACAATAAAGCCACAAATTGCTATAAGATTTCACTTCATGAGTAATTTTGTTTCAAATAACTAACAACAGAAAGTATTATTTCATTAAATTCTTAAATGTTTGTTTCTTCATTTGTTTTAACATTTGGAGTATATTTTATATGTGTATTTATAGTGATTCATAATGAGTTACTCATATTCGGCATCTTAAAACTGCAACCATTTATTATGTCCCAGTTTTTGTGCATCAGGCATCCAGTTGTGGCTTAGCTGCATGCCTCCGGTTCCAGTTCTTTTATAAGGTTGCATCACACCATCAGCCAAACCTATTATCTTATTATAACACTCAGTTGCCTGTGAGCTGCCTCTCCACAGGGCTGCCTGAGGCAACTTGTTTCCCTCAGCCAAGCAAAACAAGAGAGAGTGAAAGCACACAGGACAGAAAAATCACAATCGTCTTACAGCATAATCTTGGAAGTGACATCTCATAATTTCTGTCATATTCTACCCATGAATAATGTAAGTTAAGGTCATCAGAGCCATCTTCAAGTCTTTCTACTATGTAGAGCTAAATATAGTGCCTGTTGAAAATATGGATGATTAAATTTCATCATCCATCCTTTTGTTTACTTACTCCCAAAAGGAAATAGAAATATTTATAAAGTTACTACTAAGTCCCAGGCATTAAGCTTGTTATTGAGATCACAATGCTTAAACAAAAAAGAATGATCATTGGAAGTCAAAGAAGGCAAGACATAAAGTCTAGGATGCTTTGAAAGATGAATATACATTACCAGGCAGGGAAACCATCCAGCTTGAGAAAGTTAACAGTAAAGTTATGGATGAATAAAATAAGCTGGCTATTTTGACATTTGTAAATTTGGAGAAGGAGGGTGAAAGGATAGTCTTTGGAAATGATTTTGAAAAGTAGATTAGAATCCATAAAAGGTCTTGGATACTAGTTAAAAAGATTTGTCAATTATTATTTAAGTTGTTAGAAACCACTATAAAGGAGAGTAACATGATCATAGTAATGCTCTAGAAAGTCTTTATGGTGATAGTGTGGAGGATTAATTTTAAAGGGAGCAATTGCAATTCTAGAGACAGGAAATTTATTTATATGATTATCACACCAATCAAAGTGGGAGGTAATTGAATTGGCAGCAGAGGTGGAGTCTGAGTAGAAGAATAGATTCAAGAATTATTTAGGAGGTGTAATTAATGGGATGTAATCCTCCATTGACTTTGGTGGGTAGAAGGAGGACTATATCAACATATATTCAGGTTATTATTCACTTTGGTAAAAAGTGGTATCATTTAAAATTCTAAGAAATGTATTGGAACAAACACTCCTTGTAGCAAGTTAATAAGGTAATTGTGACATATTTAATTTGAAATGCCTGTGGCAATAAATTATAGTTGTTGGAAGCACGGGCTTTGGAGAATAGCCTGTGCATTACAATATTAAGGAATCCCCTATACAAATATGGGCAGATTTTTCACTTCTTAAAGCAGACATACAAACCTCTGTCTATAGGCTGGGTTAAAACGAGCATGCTGACAAATCTTATAAAAGTAAAATTGTACTTCAATAGCTGAAAAGATGTATTATTAGCAAAAGAATACAGAATACAACTGACCAGGGTTATTCAGTGAGAAGATTACCCTGAATCTCTCCATATTCTCTCAGTGGATACTCAGGTGGGTTGCATAGCTATTCTGCAGCTCAGACCTTGTATGAAGTATTACATAATCTCTTATGTCCAATCTATATGGTAATTCATCTACATTTCATATGCATGCTTCACCATTCAGATCCAGTTTTGGGGAAAAATATCTTCTTTTCACATATCAGGATCAATTTTCTATTGGTCTCATGTTTCATGATGATGGGTAAATATCATACATGCATGCATAGATACAATGAAACTATGAAATTAAAATCTTTTGTGGGCATGAAGTTGCAAAGTCTAGGTAGGATCAATGAAGCCTGGCAGGACTGTCTAGTGCCTGCCACATTCTGACCTCTGGTTGTGAACTTCAATGGCCATCTCCTGTTCCCTGACCAAATGTAATCACCAAGAACAACATGATACAGGTGGAATTCTTCTTACCTAGCTACAAAACATGTTATTGCCAACTTAATAGCTCCTACAAGGTACAATATCATATTTTTAGTAAACTCAATGTGTAATACACTCACCCTCAGACGCTAATTGGATTTCACCTCAAATTCCACTTGCCCTGTTTTAAGGGACAGTGGCTAAGGGATCACTGTATTTTTAAAATATTTTTTTCAAAATCCTTGACTGATTTATGTACACAGAACATGATATATGTAATAGAGTGCATAAATCCTCCAAGCTGCCAGAGAGAAATTGAAGGCCATGTCATTTAATATTACAACTTCATAAATTCTATCCACTTCCTATTGAAGAGTCATTTGATTTTTTGTAATGATGTTAACAATAATTTTTATGGTGGTGAAAATGTTAGCAATTAGACTTTTCAATTTCCATTCCCTCATTTCAAGAGAGCTTGTATATAGTATCTGTGGGGCATAGCACCTTACATTATGTGGATTCCAATTATGTATAGCTTTGGCTGTGATGAATGAATTACTGAGATAAGTCATTGTAGAAGGATCAGAGAAATAACAAGTCTGATTGTGACATCCTCCTTTCAATAAAAAGGAATATTTTATGAACCTATTAGTTACCCAGTCAATAACATCACTCTTTAGGGAAAATCACTTTTATGTATATTATAATATTAACATGAATTGAGGCCATCTGTAGGGTGGGGCAACTCGCACTATATTATTCCTGTTGTGGTGGATACCGGTATAAGAATATTCTGCGTGTACCTCAGGCAGAATTTTGTGTAAAATTAACACATTACTCTTGCATCCTCATGACCATCATTGCATGAGCATTTAATGATATTTAATAGATATTATTTCCCTTCTAGATTGTGCTTCACTGGTTGGTTGTGTTGATTCTCTTAGTTAGATAATATAGTGAAGATTGACATGGGAATTTTTACATGAATTACTATGAATCTACTCCGCAAGGTAGTGTTTATTAGGTAAATGGGAAGCACAGCACTCTTTTCCCAATTTTTGCCTAGTACTGCATAGCTTTGGCTGTAAAATTATTTTTTTGTTTATTGGTGATCATTTTTATTTAAGCTTATGAGTGTATAGTGTGATTGGTGAGGATGGTAGTAATACAGTTGCTGCAGGCATGGTCTCTTCATAGTCAGAGAAGGAATCTGGTACAGTCAGGTTAAGGCGTATTTTCATCCTGGCTTCGTGGTAAAGATCCTATATAGTCAACTTTTCAAATCTCGGCTTCCTCTGTGCCCTGGGGAATGGTTATATGATACTATGATTATGGCAGTTCCTTCTTAGCTTAAAGAGCTTCCAGTAGGATTATTTTATTCATAGTTACTAGCACCAAGTGTTTTCCAGCCCACAACAAGATAGCACCCAGTCATTCTGATCCTATTAGATGTGAGGCCAGATTGTAATTTCAGTCATCTGAGTAATAACATTCTGCTTTGAAATTCCAAACAGCAGATGGAGAACTGCCCCTGCGTTGGGTATTTGCATTTAACCTGTTGGGAGATTTGTTCTATTTATAGTCAAAGCTCTCCACTCCACAATATAGATCCACAAATGAATCAGTTTCTGACAGATCATTCCACCAAGTTGGTAATAACATGTTTTGTAGCTAGGTAGGAAGAATTCCACCTGTATCATGTTCTTGGTGATTAAGTTTGCTCAGAGAACAGGAGGTGATTAAGTTTGCTCAGGAGATGGCCGTTGAAATTCCCATAAGTCTCTGTATATAATTATCTAAGGTACACTGTTGAAGTAGGCCTTGCTTAACATCATCTAGGCTGCATCCAATTCTACTCGTGTTGAGCAGACAGCTCAAGTCAGCCATTAGTGATATTAAAGCATTTGTCCTTCAGTATCTAAACACTAAATGGTACCAGATATCTGAGTCAGTAAACCTAGGCTGTAAACAACTTAAGAATAAATACATTCAATTTCAGTGTCCCATAGACAAGAACTTTTGAAAAGGAGGCCTAGACGTTTATAGGCTCTCTCACCATGGCAAGTTCTCTATCATTTCAGATAGTGCACCAACCCAGTATACCAGTTGAGCACATTTCTGGATAAACCAGAATTTCAGGATTGACATATTTTTTTCCAAATTGATTTTGTTCGATGAGCTATCCTATAATTCCAATCTTAGTGTGTGTGTTTCTGGTTTCTAGATGACAGTATGTTCCCTCATGCGTATTTCAGTGGCCTCTAAGACACAATAGCATGTAAACAGTTTTTAATGTTTTTGAAATATCTATATCACTGGTGAGTATATGAAAAATAGATTATAACTAAAAGAGGCAAGTATTGATCCCTCTTAATAAGGTTTTCATAGGATCTATTCAGTTTGGATGGGGCTGGCAAAAGCATCAATACTATCAGTTCTTGGGTATTATATAGCTCAGGCTTCTTGAGTTCATTCTGGAATCTGGGCTTTTTTTTAGATTCTTTTTTGCATTTAAAATAACTTCATAATGGTTCATCAGAAATGTCTCAGTATGAAGAATATGGACTCTACTAGGACTGAAGTTTTGATCCCCTTGGTTCATGCTGGATGGGGTCATTTTAACTTTCAGTACACTCTATTCACAAATTGCACTGTTTTGGGCTCTGAATTTTCTCAACACTATTTTCATGTCACAATGCTGCCAAGATGGGACTCCAGTACACTCATCATTTACTTCTTGATTTTAATTTTTGTATTGCAATGTTGCAGAGATGGATCATACAATATTCAACACTATTCCATCTATGGAGAACCTCATGCTATAGACTAAGAACGTGTTGCATTCCCTCTCCTTTGACAAGCCCCACAAGTAGGATGCCATCATTGCGATATGTCCTGGAAGGGACAAGACACTGTGGAATTCTCTTGGCAGTTCTCTCATTAACATGCACACAATTTTGTAGTAACACTCAGGCAATTTGAGGTACTGTTAGAGAGATACCATGAAGGAATACTGCAGTCTTTCCTTGTTTATGGAAATTGTTCCTGATAATATATATTTACTGAGAGACACTGCTTTTCCAGATAAGTTACTGAATTTAGTTTAGAAGACACTGAGAATTTTTTTACTACAATTACTGGTCAGGTTGAGACTGAATCGATGATGAGAGGAACTACTTTAATACTTACAATCTCCTATGCATCACTGGAGGTTATTATATGAAGATTTATTATAGGGTGTTGCATTCACTTCTTTCATTATCTAGGCAAGGCTGAGATCTCTTTAAAACCCATCTAGTGTATGATAATGCTTGAAACCAACCATCTGTGATGGTTTTAGTAGCCCCGAGGGTCTCCACTGGGTCTTTCCCAAAGGTTGGGGCATGTTTACATCGTAATTATCTTTTCGCTTATTGAAAAACATTTATTTTTAATGTGCAATGTATACACATGTGTACACACACACATTCTCAGCCACCACAACTAGGATGCCAGTGAAGGACTCAGACTATATATGGGCTTTGATTTGCACTCCTTTGTTATGGCCGGTCCCAAATTTTGACCTTGCCATGAGTGCTGTGCTATGTTGTTCAGATATCCAATGAGAACTGAAGGCAGTTTCCTCAGCTCAAGAGTTACTCCACACAACAACATATCCTCTTCCTAGGATACCTTATACCCAATAATAGGTCACTGCAAAGCTATGAAGCTTCATCTGTCTCTCCGTAATTTAGGACAACTCTGGAGGGCCATGCAAACTTCACAGCTACACATACATTCAGCTAAGTCTCTACTGTGACCTTGTCATGGCCTAGATTTACCTTTTCCCAAATCTGCTTTCTTCCCAATAATCTTCCTAGACATATATCTTCACACCTAGTCTCCTTTCTGGGAAATACAATCTTCAACAGATGTTTATCAGGAATATCTTATTATACTCATTTGGGGTTTTTTTGATGATGATATTCATTTCACCACTAGCATCTCGTAAGCCTGTAAAGGGTTTGTTTACCTGTTCGTTTCAATGGATGGTCACACTGAGGTATGATGCCAGAAATTTCTTCCTCATACTTTTCTAACCACTCCTGTAGCCATGAGAGATTAAATACTTTATCTTAATAGGCACTCTAGACCTGTCTTTTGAAAGCATGTGTATTTTTCACCTAGGCAGCAATATTTAAGGTGATGTTAATTCACTGGGTCACAGTCTCTGGAGTTACCATACAACATGGATCTGGACTTTGCAATGAGGTGGATTGTCATTCTAGGGATAACTAAGGTGAAATAAAGGTTTTTGAAGATTTGTAGCCATTATTATTTATCCCAATCCCTTCTCATTCTTTCTTTCTTTATCAATCATAATGCTGTCATTCAGGAGCAGTATATATACTGTAGTAGTTAGTACTATAAACTCTAAAGCAAGACTGCCTAAATTTCAATCCGGTCTCTACTACTTTTCAGAGGTAGGTAATTCTCAATTTATTCCTTTGTAAAATGTGGATCATAGTAGTCCTGACCTTAAATATGTGATTGTACTAAGGGTTATTAGTTAACAAATGCTACATGCATCTTAGAGGTGTGTCTGATACATAGTTACTACTGCCTAGCATGAACAATTATTTATAATTAGCTAAGAAGACACAGTTACCAGGCACCTCCTGCTTGAGAAAATGCCTTGTCATATCCTCTGGTAGTAAAAAAGGAGAAAGTAAAGCAGACCCTGGAACCACCGTAGCATTCGGTTTTTGAATTGACAGAACCAGAAGAAAAGTGATTTCCTCTTTAGGGGACACTCTTTACCAGATTCTCTCTCATCCATCCAGCTTTATTCTGTCTCAATAGCATAAATTTCAACTAACAGAAGGAACTTGTGCACGCTTGGAGTATGCCTGTGGGCTCCAACCTCTCTACACTTGAGTGGTAATTAAATCAATCAAGTCTTCCTCTGCTATGATTCCGACCGCTTTCAGAAAGTGCAAGCTGCCTGAGGCAGCTTTTCCCCTTCTGCGCTCAATTAAATTATCTCTGCCCCCACCTGTCTGGTGAATTGAGAAAATAGGTAGCATGTGTTTTCCGAGAAGTCCTCTCCATTCCTGTGTTTTATGCTTCTCGACTGGTGCAATGTATCCCCTGCACCCTGCTCCCATCACACTGCTAGGCAGAGGGGGGTCTCTCCTAAAACCCCATGCTCTGCTGTGAGCAATCGCAGTGGGGTGCTGCTCATCTCTCTGTAGAGAAGGGTCTTATTCCTCCATAAGCCTTCTAAGATCGGAGTCATTTTTTTTACAAAATCATAGGTTTTATGCCCAATAAAATAAAAAATGGGGTCAGAGGATGATAAAATGAACACTCAGCAACTTAGGTGGGAAAAATTTTTCAAAAAACTTGAAGGAGGAAATTTGTCAAGCTGGGGAGTAGTGAGTGAGCATGTTCCAGTTCTCACTCATGATAGACACACTGGTACTAGGTGCTGATCATGTCAGGCCTGTCCAGGGGAGAACTTGCCAGGCTGCAGGATGCTCTGACTTCATCCTAAGAACTCCTAACCCTAGCACTATGAAACTGCAGTGTATAATAATTACTCTACATACCTGTGAAAACTACATTTTTAGCAAGCCATTGCATCTAGATGTAACATCTGTGTTCTGGTTACAATTTTTATTGTCAAACCCAAGCCATCATGTTAGATCTGCAGGAAACATACAGTGATTAGGCAGCACACATAGGTACTCATGTTGCAGCTATATGTCCCTGATCAGTATGTGGCATTGTGTATGCACAGTGTACAATGATTCAAAAGAGTCTATAATCATCATCTTCCTGCCACTTACCAGTTGAGGGCTATTAAGCAAGTGACTTAACTGCTCTGTACTGCAATTTCCTCCACTGTTAAATGTGGATAATAATATGCCAAGATACTTGAGATGATTAATTTAGTTAGTTTATGTAACCTGAAGTAAATTTCACTACTGTATCATTATTATTAATATTATTGTGGTTATAACTATGCTTCATATCTTGTAAGATTATTTCCCTGCCTAATAATGATAATGGCTATTATATGTTAGGTTTATATTCTGTAAATTTCTGTGCTATGCACATTATAGGAATTGTTTCTAAAGTTTTGCAACAGCCTATTATAAAGTGGGTTTTATTAATAATCTCATTTTTAGACAAGGCAATTGAAGGACAGCAAGTTTAAATAACTTACCTGGGGCCACCCAACAATAACAAAATCTTCTTGAGATGTCTTTCCTACCTTCCTTCCATCCTTCCCTCCCTCCCTGCATTCCACCCTCCCTCCTTCCATCCTTTCTTCCTTCTTTTTTAAACATAATTTCTTATAGTTATTTCTTATTGTAACTATTTTTGGTGATATGGAAACTTATCTTGACTTCTTTTCAAGTCTTATTGTACAAAGAAATCTCAAGCATGCTCCGCAAACATCAGGAGGCTGGTTATATGTGTTCAAAAAAGCATGTGCTACAAACGCAAAACAAAATCTGATAGAACACAGGTACATAGCTGCATGTGTGAACTGGATAAAGTTTTTGAGCATCTCAGGACATTAGTTCAAGAATTCGTATTCATATGTTAACTTGCTTGGTTTTGAAATAACATATTATATATCATTTAAGGTAGTGCCTGGCATTTAGGTACCATTGAAAAAATACTAACCTGTATGCTTCAAGAATTTATTTGCTATTGGACTTTGGACATAGACATTATATGACCATTTAACATCACTCTAATTTAACTAATTTTTTATATCCATACTGTAATCATTCCACTTGCATAAAGATATTAAGCTTTTTAGTTTTTTAAATTACAGTATCGATTGGTTTATTTGGCTTCTTACTTCAAAGTAGAATCAGGATATATATCTTTCAAAAAACTTTTCAAGTCCTGAAATAGTTGATGAATAGCTATTCTTTTTTGGGGGGAGGGCACTAAAATATCTTAATTAACCAAATAGAAGGAAGGTTTTTCCTATATTTGAGACAGCAGAAACAACTTGAACCTGTGGTAGGTATAATGATGAATATTGGGAATTCAGTCTAGTGTAAGGGATGCACATAATTAAAATGAACACAGGGAATGCACGGTATTTCAATGTACGAACTGTTCACAAAAGTGGTCTCTGAGGTAGAGTTAGCAAATGAGGTGAGAAGCAGCCTCTAAAATCTTGCTTTAAGCAGCATTTTTATGCTTATTAATCTGACAGCTTTCTCTGCTGTTCTCAAGCTAACTACAGTAGTTTTAATCATAGAGGGAACATGTCAAATTGCTCTGAACTCAAGCCCATCAAAAGTGTGGAATGCCTTCAGGATTTAAAAGAACCTTGAGGGGTCAAAGCTCTTACTCCCTATTTACTATGTCTTATGCCATCAACGTCGGCGAATGTAGCCAAGAAATTAAAACACTCCTAATGCCTGTCTTTTGCTTTCTATTGTCTATTACACCTATTTTGTAAGATCGTGGAAAATTATGTCTCCATTCACTGGAGATGTTATCTTACTGTTTTAGTCCTACAAATTTTAGTACTGTCACAGATAGAGTATGCTGTGCTTAAGTGCTCTGAAACAAAGTCAGTGGTAAGAAAACAAACACTAATTATATCCCTGTTTGAGTTCTTAATTTGTTTACTGTTTATTTTTATGAATTTTTAAATCCACTGAGTCCTAAAATGACACAGTTAATATAAGCAGTGTTTGCTTTGTATTATACTCTGTCTAATTGAAACAAATGAATATCAGAATCCTATTAATATCATCACTTTGCACAGTTCCATGGTAATAAAATATAGGAAATACCTCTGAAATTCTAGGTCTATGATTCTTTCTTGTATGTACAAAGTTATACTATAAAAATAGTATTGGGTGTCACAAATACTTTATTCTGTTACTTTTGACTTATTTGTTTTAATGATTCTCATTCAATCTCTCTACTTCCTTGATTTGTCACATTTCAATAACATCTTTTTCTCATCTTTTCTTCTCATCAATTGTCAAGAGCTGAGCTGAGCTAGAAACAGTTGAGCTGCCAGGTGTCAAGTGGTCAATTAAGACAAGTCAAAATGAAAGTAACAGTCAAGCCTCTAATCACTTATTGCCGTAGTATAAACAAAAGACTAAACAGGAGAATGCATCAGTTCTCTTACTGTTTCAGTTCCCCCATGGAAGAGCATCAGGTGATCATTGCAAGTGGATAATGTAGATGTGGGGGTCAACAGAAGGAGTCCTAAACACAAGATCCCTGCTATTTTACTGACTTGAAGGGGTGTCAAGGGAAGGGAGAGATGGAAGTGTTAGGAGTGGAAAAGTACTGAGTACTGAGTCAGGGTGTGGGAAAGAATTTCCAAGGCCCTCAATATGAAGGGGTTTTAGCATAGATACTTTAGAGAGTGTCTCAGTCCATTCAGGTTGCCATAACAGAATACCATAGTGGGCAGCTTATAAACAGCAGAAATTTATTTCTCACAATTCTGGAGGTTGGAAAGCCCAAGATAAAGGCACCAGCAGATTCAGTATCTGGTGAGGGCCCACTTTCTGTTTTATAGATGGCTTTCTCACCAAGTCTTCACAGAACAGAAGGGATGAGGGAGCTCTCCAGGCTTTCTTTGCAAGAGCCCTAATTCCATTACTGAGGGCCCGACCCTCATAACTTAATGGGACATGAATATTCAGTCTGGAACAGAGGCCTACAGTTGATTCTAGAGTTTTGACCTTAATCATTTTTGTGCAGTATGGAGTCGGAGTTGTATCTGATGTCATGATAAACAAAACTCAGAGATCACTTCATAAAGCACCATAGTAAGTGGTATTCACAGGTGTACATTAAAAACTTCTATCTATGCAAATGGTACCTGTAGCATAGGATAAAGTTTCTAGTTATAGCATCACACATGGATTTTAAACAGGTGTTTTATTTCAAACAACTTATCTGAAAGTGAAGATGATATGCCCTAGAAAAATTGTTAAGTAATTTAAAAAGTGGTCCCATTCATGATCCAGATGCTAAAATAGAATATATATGTCACTAATTTGAATGACTTTTTAAATAAAATGCAACAATAAAATCATTTCTAAAATTTAAAAAATGGTTCTCCATGTAAGGTATATTTTTAAATGTGTATTACTTAATTAATTAAAAGGAAGTCAAGATTTAGCTATATACCTAAATTTTATATGTTAAAAGTGGCTAACATGTTCTTTTGAAATATTTGTTTTGGTAGAATATGGGAAATTTTCTTTTAATGTAAGGCTGTCTTATATAGTTCATGACATATATCATGTTAAAATTTCTGTATATAGCATTATACTTTGAGTCTGACACAAAATCACTAAATGAAATGACAAAGGCCTCACTGTGTTAAAGAGAAATTTATTTAAAGCACCATTTTACTAAAATAGATACAATAAATTTATCAGTTTTAATCTTAGAAGGAAGTGTTAAATCACAAAAGCAATGCTTATTTGGAACATGGTTTGAATTTGTTACAGAGAGGCACCTGTTTTATACAAATTGATACTGACCAACTGATTCATTCATGGTCACCTGTCTCTGGCACAGGGATTTAAGCTTGTTAGCATTATTTACACAAGTTTTGAAATAAAATAGAATAAGAAATCCTTGTTCTAATATTTTTTTTTCTACTTCCCGACTTTTGGCTGAGCCTCCTGTAAATAAACTACCTTATGCAATATCTTGTGCAAACAGATTTGAAGAGTCCATTTTATTTTTGATTATACAGGTAAGAACTTTTACAGGACATTTTGTTTTTACCCCTTCCCATGTCTTCTTGCATGCTTTTTCTTGGCACAGGATCTTCAGGGATATCTGTTGTCTGGCCAAGAGGTTCAGCGGAATGAGTAGCCTCTCTAGAGGCTGCTGTTATTGGAGCTGTTTTTCCAATTGTCAGCAAATGATATAAATTGTAGGAGACTGGAAAGGTCACCTCTGAACAGTCCTACTTATATTAGTGCAATAATCACTAACCTGCAGCTACACAGAGAATCTCAGGCCCAGGCCACACAAGTGGTCATGCCAGCCGACAGCAGGCTGGTGCCCCCATCCCACATTAGTTTTCTTCTGGAAAATAAAATCAAGTGCCACTGCTGCCGAAACTGACTTAGAAGTACATGTGAAATTTAGAGAATGTTTTCCCTCATATCTTATTTATTTATAATGTACAACTATCCATTTTTTGTCACTTCAATATGTCCATTTATTACATGAATTATATGTAATTACATGAAATATATTATTTTTGAATGTAAAAAATTTAACAGATACATAATGTATACACACACACACAAGTATAGAATGTAATACAAATGTAAGGGGTCTGTAACATTCCATTGTGGTTTCCTTGAATGTTGTTTGCCAAAACATGAGTGTAAATGCAACAATCTCCTGTTTAACTTATTACAGTACCTAGGGCTACACTGTATCACTTACAGAATTTGCTTCTGAGTCAAACTGCTTAGCTATAAAATCCAGCTATCCGTGGGCAACTTTCTTAACCTGTTAGTACCCAAGTTCACACAACTGTAAAACGGCTTCAGCTCAAATGTACCTAACAGCCAGTACAGACAAGTACCATTGGTAATACATTGGGCAGGGTCCTGTGGGCTCCTTACTGGGCAAGAATTAACCCTTTACTTACTAGAACATAGTAAGGTATAGGAAGTTGCATGGAAGTACCTGGAAATAGCCAAGGTAGAAGAGGAGTGCATAGTGGCACAACAATATTTTGAAAATTTATCATGACAAGCGAGGATACTGGAGCATACTGTCTAAATATTGGCCTTGTTTGTGAGCATTGAATAAGTTAACAAACATCAAACTTTACATAACACCAGGCATATAAATTGTCAAAACAATATTTTAGAGCTATATGTCCAAAATGTTACAATTTGAAGACTTAGAGGCTTGAAAGGCACATTGGGAAATTAACATTGGAGATTTTGCTGTCTTTAAAGAAGCCCCTAATATTATGGAAGTCCCCAGTGTTTTTGACACCAGGGACCGGTTTCATGGAAGACAATTTGACATGTCTTCATGGAAGACAATTTTTCCACAGATGTGGTGGAGGGGGAGGCAGAGCTCAGGCAGTGATGCGAGCAATCTGTAAATACAGATGAGATGAAGCTTCCTTCACTTGCCCCCCGCTCACCTCCTGCTATGCGCCCCCCAACCACCACTAAGTTTCATGGAAGACAATTTTTCCACAACAGGGCGGGGGCAGATAGCTCTGCCACCTGGTCCCTAACAAGCAGTGGACCAATACCTGTCTGCAGCCTGGGGGATGGTGACTACAGTTATATAGAACATTTAGGCTTCATCCAATTGATTAGGACAGATTATAAAATAAAAATTTCCTTCTAAAAATGTGGGTTGATGGAGAAATTGTCAACAAGTAACATTCCTAAAGTTGCAAAAACTGAAATAAGATGCACATACACCAAACCTCAGAAATAATTACCATTGATTAAGTTTGTGACCATGTCTTAAATAGCTATACACTCAGACCAAGTTAGGCAATTTGATAGTTTATGAAATGCAGTGGCTGTTTTCTTTTCTGATGTTTATACAGAGAAAATAAATAATGCAGTACAATAGGAAGAAGTATTTTGAAGTTGCATTGGCTTGTGTTTAAACCCTGAAATATATACTTACTAAATACCAGAAATAAAAAACATATAACTTAAGTTCTATGAGCCCACACACACACACATATTTAAATCATGAGTCATACTAATGCCCAATACCTGGGGTTTAACATTTAACATTCTTCTAGAAATGTTCCTGTACCTCTCAATTCCTTAATAGAAAATCTAGCAACGGTAATCAAACTTTATAATATACATTTTAAATATTATAGAAGAATCTAAAGATTTTTCAGTTGGTCATTATTAAATTGTGTGCATATGTAGCAATTTTACTCACATGAAATATGTGCACAAGAATGCTGAAAAAATACAGAAGAAAAAACAAAATTTCAGAATGTCATAAATTATTACAATATAGTGTCATAAATGTTATATTAGGGTAAACACAGGAATCTACAGATGCACATAACAGAAATATAAACTTAGACCTTGTGGAATCAGAAAAGGTGATCTGGGTGTTTACCTCTTTGCTGTTCTTCAGCGTCTTACAAATCACACATAAACAGATCTCATTGCCAATGGAATCTGGAAGCCTAATTTTTTTTTTTTTTGGGGACAGAGTCTCACTCTGTTCCCCGGGCTAGAGTGCCGTGGTATCAGCCTAGCTCACAGCAACCTCAAACTCCTGGGTTCAAGCAATCCTACTGCCTCAGCCTCCGGAGTAGCTGGGACTACAGGCATGTGCCACCATGCCTGGTTAATTTTTTCTATATATATTTTTAGTTAATTTCTAATTCAGCTAATTTCTTTCTATACTTTTTTAGTAGAGACAGGGGTCTCACTCTTGCTCAGGCTGGTCTTGAACTCCTGAGCTCAAACGATCCGCCTGTGCCTCAGCCTCTTAGAGTGCCAGGATTACAGGCCTGAGCCACTGCCTGCACCTGGCCCCGGAAGCCTAATTTTAAAGTATAGTGGGGCCACCTCCCTTTTTCTCTCCCAGCCCTCCTGATAGTTTGTCAGCACCTAATTTCCTGCAATAAATGCCCTCTGATTGAAAACTCTTAAGAGATTTCTGTTTTCTTGCACTGAACCCTTACTGATATATAAAACTTCCTAGAATAAATGTATGTGTCTCTGCAGAACAAGAAAGTAAATCTATGAATATTTAATTATATTATCATAAAGTTGGAAGTCAATCATGTTTTCTTACAAAATTTCAGATTCATTACTAGAAACAAGCTAATCTTGATTAAATTTTAAAGCAATTATTTTTCAATTTAGCATTTACTTTTTAATGGGAACTGCAATATAATACAGCAGATATTTTATCATGAATGTATCTGTTTCTTATTGCTATATAACCAATTACCATAATTTTGTCTGCTTAACACAACAAAAAATTGTTGTCCCACATTTTCAGTGGGTAAAGAGTTGAGGTCCTGTTTAACTGCTTTCTCTGGGCAGGCTCTCACCAGGCTGAAATCAAGGTGCTGGTTTGAATTGTGTCCTCACAATTTCCAGCTCACTGGTTGTTGGCAGACTTCAGTTCCATGTGGTTCTAGAACTCAGGTCCCTATTTCCTTGCTGGCTGTCCACAAGAAATTCCCATCAACTCTTAGAGGCCTCATTTATGTCCTTGTCCTGAGCGGTTGTTTGCTTCTTCAAGGCCAATGAGAGAATCTCTCTTACATAAAATCTTGCTGACTTCTTCAACTGCTCCCCTAATTGGATGGGGACCATTCAGACTAATCTCCTTTTTTATTAATTCAAAGTCACCTGATTAGGGACATGAATTACATCTGCAACATTCCTTTGCCTTTGCTATGTGATGTTAGCATGAGAGTGGTATCCCATCATATTCACAGATCCCGCTCACACTCCAGGAAGGTAATTACACAGCGATTAGTACACCAGAGGGCAGAGTTCTTGGAGTCCATTTTAGAATTCTGTCCATTATAATAGTGTTTCCATAATGCAGAAATCAGTGACATATTATGAAAGGTAATTGCTGAAAATTATTTATCACACCCACAAAATATTATTCAGTGGCTACTTAAAGAAATTTGTTCCTATTTCAAGTTATATGTGCAAGTGATCTAACCCACATGTATAAATATACTTTCATGAAAAATATATGTATTTTTAAAAATACTAATCAAAATTAGAATTATATAATCTTGTTTGTTCTTATTTTACATAGCCATATTTTGTAGACTAAATAAAAAGTTTGCTGATAGTAATTATAGTAGCAGAGGAGTACAGAAATAAGAAGTGATTTAGATATTTAAGGGATATAGAGGATACTTGTTAAAATTTATCATATAAGAAAACTGTCTTGCTTTATGACAAAAATTTAATAAATCCTTTCAGAAGATCTACTGAACAATAAGGTTCAGTCCACTATTAACATCAAAATAATCAAAGAGAACAAAAACAAATGCTCTTGGACATAAGGAAACGTAAGGAGAAAATGACTTTCTTTTTTCCTTTCTTTTCTTTCTTTTTTTGGTATTGATATGATGAAAAGTTTATTTCAAGCCTAAGGCAATATGTAATTTAGCCAGTGATGTATTTATGTGAAAAATGTCCCACGAGATGTTGAAGCTTAATATATTATGGATTAAAATCATATGTTTTAAAGATGGACATTAAATAATGAAGCCTAAAGCTGAATTTTCAATACTATTTTTATTTCCAAAGTTCAGCATTACAATATTCAGAATATTTTTTTATTACTTGATATTTTATCAACATTTTAGACATTTTCTTTGTTATTATAAGACAATAGTTCAAGGTAAAGCAGAAATGTTGTTCTTTAAAAACTGGATTGGTATATTATATGTATTGACATATTTCTGTGACTATAGGAGACATTTATGATTGCTGCTCATATTGAAATTTTTCTCTGGGTCTTTTCTTTTCAGAGACAAGAAACCTAGAGGTTTCCTGTAGGGCAGAAACAATAACAACAAAAGTGATATCTTCTTAGGGAAATATAAGTAAAATTGCCTATTTGTATGACTGACATAAACCTCCTATTCAGGGAATTATGTGGATCAGATAAAACTAAGAATTGACGTGTTTCTACATATATATTGGTAAAATGCACAAAGCTTCAAATAATTCATATCTATGACTTCATATATAGAAGTATTAATAATATTGGCATATGTAACATTTTAAATTAAAAATTTTAAAGAAGTTCCAGTTTTCTAGAGTTGATTATTCTAGGTTTTTCAAATCAAATTGCAAATATTTCCTTAGTCCCTATTGTATGCTGTATCATGGTGAAATATTGGAAAAACTCATTAGTACTCTACAGTCAGACAGAACAGGTTCAATTCAGGCTCTCTCATTAGCTGGTTGAATCTAGGTCAATACACATTCTAAACTCTATGAGTTCTAGATTTCTCATGTGGTAAAATGTGGTTCTGATCATTAATGAACAGAAAAATTAACCTAAAAATCACTGGGTTATTTTTCATTATAAGTTAGGTAACTACCTGGAACATTCTTTCTTCCTTACCTCATCTCATTTGTTTGGCTAACTCCAGCTAGTCATAATTCAGCTGTCAGTTTAGATATCAGCCCTTGTGGAGGAACTCCCATGGCATCACCTTCTCCCCATTCCTGTTCAGATGGAATTAGTTGCTCCTGCTCTTTGCCTCCCTATTACTCTTTGCTTCAGTCAGAGCACCTATCACTACCTTTCACTTGCTGTTCTACCCCTACCTTCTAGAATAGTATCAGGCCCAATATATTTGTTCAATAAATGTGTGCTGAATGAAATCATGCATTAATAAAAATTGCACTTACATATTTTATTAAGTCCTGATTGTACAGCCAAGTGAATTGGTAGGCTTAGTGAGTTTAAGTGATTTTCCTGGACTGTGTATTTGAATGTTAATCCTACGAGCCCACAAGTTTTATATATTTGTGCCATGTAAAATACAATTGAAAATAAAGTAAGTACTCAATAATTATTTTTAAAAAATTAATCAACAGTGAATAGCAAGCAAGAATGTACTTATACAATGCCCCAAACCTGATTAGGCATTTACAAATATTAATGTTTTCAAAATTTTCTCTACATCTCACAAATCTGGTGTTAATTTGTTTTCATAATAGTGCTTGAGACATTAATACTTTGGATTTATAAATACCACATATTTAAGAAAGTCTTAATAAAAATATAATCTACTATTTAAGTAGTATTAACAAAATAAATAAATTGCTTAGCAGTCTCTAGATAGCATAGATTTGATATAGATTTATGTGACACAGAAATTGGAGAGGTTAAACCAGAACTCTAATTTGGAAAATGGAAATATATAAACACAAAAAAGAAAAGAAAATTTAGGAATGAAATCTAAATAGCACAAAAGCATAGAACTGTAAAAATAAAATTATAATAAAATTAAAATAACTGCATAAGTATAAACAAAATATATACATAATATTTTAAAATGCAATAATAGAAGTTATACCATATACTTTTATCTTGGAGAATAGTGCAAGTAAATTTTAAATGAATCTGTAATAAGGTTATATAAACACACCCTTCCTAAAGAACTACATAGTCGATAAATATTGTATGATTGTGATTACCTGAACATACTTTATTTTGTGTGTGAAAAATAAATGAAAATGATCTGATTACAAAATCGAGGTGCTAATTTAGCTAAAATTTCTTTAGAGACAGTTTGCTTCAGAAATTAATGCAATAAAATTTAATAACATGAACACATTCACAGATTTATCAATGTGCCTTTCAGAATGAGGTTAGTTGTACTTATTTTCAATTTTTTTTTTTTTGGTGTGCAGTGTAAGCTTTTAATGTGGGAAACATTTTTAAGTGTAACTCATGGGAACAATCTTGTTCTAGGATCCTGTATGGGAAACTATTTTTAATATGCATGAAATGAGAATGGCCTAGTTTCCAGGAGTTTCTCAAAATTTCAGATCCAGATATACATTGGATCTTAGCCTAAAATCCTTGGCAACTTTTATTGTTCACTGCTTACAGATATAGTTGCTTAGATGAATGAAATACTTTAAATAGTAATTATCATGAATGGAACAAATAGTTCCATAAATAGTTGGGAAAAATTTCTATTCTGGTATAGAAAAAACTTTTAACTATACCAAAAAATAAACAAACATTTTTAAAGGTATATTATATTGATGCTAATAGCTTCACATTCAAAAATAATTCCTCCATTTCAAATTATTGCTCTGTTTTTGTCTTAGCTTGATTCTTTTGTATCCTGAACAAGAAAATACTTTTGGTTTGGCAATCTGTTACTTGAATTTATACTCTAATTTTGTCCTTTCATCTTGAGTTGTTAAAAAAAGGAGAATATTGCTGAGGGAAAAAATTTACTTCAAACCTTTTGCAGATAACGTATAAAATTCATTCTAAAATAATGGCAGCATTAAAGAAAGTATGATTTCTATAATAAATATTGCTGTTGTTTGAATAATGATGTCCTCTCAGAAATTCATGTTGTAACAGTCCCCAATGAAAGGTATTAAGAGATATACCCTTTAAGAGGTGATTAAATCTTGAAGGTTTGCCCTAATATATTGAATTAGAATCCATATAAAAGGGCTGGAGGTTAAATGGAGCATTCTCTTGCCCTTCCCCTTTCTGCCATATGAGGACACAGCAACAAGGCACTTTCTTGGAAACAGAGAGCAGCCCTCACCCTGCTAGTGCCTTGCTCTTGGACTTTCTAGCCCCCATAACTGTAACCAATAAATTTGTATTACTTACAAATCACCCAGTTTGATGTATTTTGTTATAACAGGACAAATGGACTATGCCACATACAGTCATGCATTGCTTAACAATGGGGATACATGAAAAATGTCTCATTAAGTTATTTTGTCATTGTGTGAGCATCGTAGAGTATACTTACACAAACTTAGATGGTATAGGTTACTACACACCTAGGTTATATGGTATAGCATATTGCTTCTAGGCTACAAACCTGCAGGGGTCCTCAAACTTTTTAAACAGGGGGCCAGTTCACTGTCCCTCAGATGGTT
>CAUYPO010105549.1:0-26247 GCA_963574435.1 Cheirogaleus major
ACTCACACAAAAGTTTGCATTATTTAGCATCACATATCCCTGATATAGCTCTAGAAAGAAAGTCTAGAGAGAGAGAAATGGATTTCCAAGAACAGTTCAGTGCTTTCATTAGGAGGATAAAAGGAGGCAGCACTTCAGGGCTTTGGCCTTAACCTTCGGCTGCCCAGACCCTGGAAGAGGGAAGACAGGGAGTGTGGCAGAGAGGAAAGAGCAGAGCATTAGGAGTCAGGAGACCTGGGATCCAGGCCCAGCCTTGGTACTAATTACTCAGGAGGCCCAAGGCAGTTACTTAAACTGGGCCTTGCCTCAGTTTCCTCATCGTACCATGGGAACACTAATACATGGCCCGTGCATCTGAGCCACTTGCCCAAGCTGATTTAATCCCTGTGTGTTAGGCCAGAGCAAGTCGGTTGATACTGGGCGCTCATGTCCGATGTGATGGTGAATTTTACGTGTTGACTTGGCTGGGCTATGGTGCCCAGTTGTTCTGTCCAACACTAGTCTAGATGTTGCTACGAAGGTATTTGTGGACGTGATTAACACTTACAATCAGCTGACTTTAAGTAAAGCAGATTACCTTCCGTAATGTGGGTGGGCCTCATCCAATCACTTGAAGGCCTTCAGAGCAAAAACTGAGTTTCTGGAAGAAGCAGCAATTCTGCCTCAAGATGGTAACAAGCCTGCCGGCCTGCCTGCCGAGATCAGGCTCAAGAGCGCAGCACCAGACCTTGCCTGCTTTCCAGTGGGCTGGCCTGCCCTGCAGATTCCAGATCTGCCAGTGCCCACAGTCACATGGGCTAATTCCTTAAAATGTCTCTCTCTCTCTCTGTCTCTATCTCTCGCTCTCTCTCTATCTCTATGCATGTTTTATTGACTCTCTGGAGAACTCTGACTATTAATAATACACTAACCAACGTAGGTCCCATTCGTCTTCACCAGTTACTAATCTGTGAACTTCAATACATCTCTTAACCTCCTTGATTCTTAATTTCTTGATCTGTAAAATAAAGACTTTAAAAATATCTATTTATGAAAAAAATCTCCTCTTCCCTCGCCTTTATCCCCAGTTGCCCTGCCTGCTTCCCTGTGCCCGTGAGGGAGTGTCTGAGCGGTGAGCCATTGGAGAGGGTACAGACTGATCGTCACCTCCCACTGATGGCACCTGCCTGCCCTGCCCTGTTCTTCCTCTGCCGCCGGCCCTTGCAGCCCCTCCGGTGTCCGTGTGCAGTGGAAGCTGCGGCAGCAGCTCTGCAGGCCCGGCCCCTCCCTCCTGGGACTGGAAGGCTCAGGAAGCCTTTCCACTGCCCACTGCTGCTTCCCACCAGGCTTCCTCTTCTAGTTTCAGCAGGCCCTCTGCCTTCGAAGCCCACACGCTTGGACATTACCAGCCTCCCGCCACTCTTAGGGCTATCGTCCTCTCTGTTCAGCCCCTCGCCTGCATAATTTGAGCATTATGTCGTCTGGCCCACGGTTTCCTTTTCAACTCTTTCCCGTACCATTGTCTTTGTATGCTTCGGTTGATGGCCCGTCCAAGCATAACACACACAGAAAGATGCATACGACGTAAACACACAATTTAAGAAATAATAAACACAAATGTACAAGCTTAATAATTACGAAGCAAATACCTACATTGCCACCATCCAAGTCAGAAAATAGAATATTGCCAGCGCCCCTGAAGTCCCCTTCAGATCTCAATCCACTCCTTCGCCCAGAAGTATTCATGATTATGACTTGTATGGTGAAGATATTCCTGCTTTTTTTTGTGGTTTTAAGGCGTATTTATGCATTTCTAAGCCCTATAATTTCACTGTGCCTGTTTTATGTCAATGGAATCATATTTTTGTGATTCTTGTTTATGATTTTTTTGTGTATGTGATTTTTATGTGTTTGTGTCAATATTATGTTTGTAAGATTCTTCCGTAGGGTTTTAAGTAGCTATATTGCACTCATTTTCAATGCTGTGTGTAGATAGTCTTTCTTTATATCAGGGGTTGGTGAACTATAGCCGGTGGGTTGAATCCAGTCAGTGGTCTGTTTTTGTATGGCCTGTGAACTAGGGATGAACTTTACATTTATAAAGTAAAAACCAAAACAAACAAAACTAAACCCCCAAGAACATTAGACAGAGACTGTATGTGACCTGAAAACCTGTAATATTTACTATCTCGTCCTTCGCAAAGTTTTCTAACACTAGCTCTATGTGAATATACCACAATTTACCTATCCATTACATTCATGATGGGCATTTGAATAGTCTTTGGTTTTGGCTACTGAGAAATGTTGCTGTGAACATTTATGTATTTATTTATTTAGGCTGGTCAAGTGGAGCACTGGGAGTGAAGAAGGAACAAAGGAATCTGTAACTGGTTGTGATCAATTAATTGTAGACATCACTGCACATGGACCAACTGCTGTGTACATTCTTGTACATATTTTCTGGCACACATGTACCTGTGTTTCTTTAGTTATGTACCTAGGAATGAAAATTCTAGATCACTTAATATATATGTATATTTAAATTTTATTAAAATTAAAATTTTAATGGATAACCTCAGTTTTCCAAAGTGGTTGTACCAGTCATATTCCCAACAGCAGTGTATGAGAGTTTCAGTTGCTCTACATCCCCTCCAACACTTAATAAAACTTATCAGTTTTAAAAAGTTTTGCTTATTATATAGTGTTACATCATTGTGGTTCTAATTTAGTATTTACTTATAACTAATGAAGTTTATTGGGCATTTATATTTCTTTCTTCTTTTTTAATTGTAAAATGCTGGTTCGATCCCAGTATTTTCCCTATTTATCTATTGGTATGTTTTTCTTACTGATTTGAAGAATCTCTTTATATGTTTTGGATATGACTCTTTCATCAGTTATATATGTTGTGAATATGTGAAGATGTGGCTTGCCTTTTCACTTTTTTTTTTTTGAGACAGAGTTTTGCTCTGTTACCCAGACTGGAGTGCAGTGGTTTGATCTTAGCTTATTGCAACCTTGAACTCCTGGGCTCAAGCAATCCTCCTGCCTCAACCTCTGGACTTGCTGGGACTACAGGCATGTGCCAACACACCTGGCTAATTAAAAAAACATTTTTATTTAGAGATGAGGGCTCACTATGTTGCCCAGGCTGGTCTTGAAATCCTGGGCTCAAGTGATCTTTCCACCTCAGCCTCCCAAAGCACTAGGATTATAGGAGTGAGCCACTGTGCCTAGCCTTCACTCTTTTATTAATAATAATATCTTTTGATGAATATGACTTCTTAATTTTAATGTAATCAAAATTTATCAGTGTTTTCTTGAACAGCTAGTTTACTTTATAATTGTTTAAGAATCCTTTCTACTCTAAGGTTATGGAGATATTCTTGCATTTTATCTTCTGAAAGCTTTTTAGTTTTGCCTTTTCCATCAAAGACTTGAATACACTTGCAATTGATTTTTGTTTACTCAATATGGAGAGATAATTGTTCTAGTAGCACTTACCAATCCATACTGTTTTAAATATCATAGCTTAATAACAAGTCTTGATATTTGGCTGTACCAGGTCTCCATTTTTCTTCTTTTTTTTCCTCCTCTTCCTCTTACCCTTTCCTTCCCTTCCTCTCCCCCTTCTCTTTTTCCCTCGTCGACTTCTTCTGCTTGTGTATCTTGCCTATTCTTTGCCCTTTACATATTCACATGGCTTTGGGAATCAGCTTGTCAAGTACCACTGAAAACTTGTTATGATTTTGACTGGAATTGCATTGACTCTGTAACTGATTTGGGAGAATTGACATCTTTATGATATTGAGTCTTCCAATCCATGAACATGGCATATCTCTTAATTTAATTAAGTTATCTCTAATGTCTCTCAATCAGTTTTATAACTTTCCCCATTAAGATCTTGCACAGCTCTTGTATTTATTCCTTGGTACTTTATATTTTTCTTGATGTTGTTATAAAACGTAGGTCTGTTCACTACAGCTACAGAAGGTTTTTCTGCATAGTTTTGATTATTTGTGAAATGAAAAAGGCTTTTTGGTAAGATCTCTGCATTTATCTCACTTTTCCCTCATTTACTTGGGTCAGTGATGGCTCACCAGTAAGAGAGGGATGTGTTTTCCCTTTGTGGAGGGTCCCCTTCTGTGGAGTAGTAACAGCAAGAAGCAAAACTTGACTGGCACTTTAAAAAGCTTTTCCTATATTATTATGTGATTCAATCCTTAGAACTGCCCTGAAGAGTAGACATTTTTATTTCCATCTTACTAGTGAGGGAACAGAGTCACAGAGAGAGAAAAAGATTTGCTCAATCCATCAATGAATGAGGGAAATGTGGTATATACACACAATCAAATACTATTTAGCCTTAACAAAGAAGGAAATTCTGTTGCTTGCAACAACATGGATGGACCAGGAGGACATTATGTTAAGTGAAATAAGCCAAGCACAGAAAGACAAATACTGTATGATCTTACTTATAGGTGGAATCTAAAACAATTGAACTCATAGAAGCAGAGAGTAGCATGGTGATTACCAGCAACTTGGGGTGGGGGGAGGAAGAGGAAATGGAGAGAATTTGGTCAAACGGTGCAAAATTTTAGTTAGACAAGAGGAATGCATTTTTGGAGACATATCACACAGCATGATGACTATAGTTAATAATAATGTATTCTATATTTCAAAATTAAGAGAGTAAATTTCAAACGCTCTCACCAGAAAAAAATGATGAGTATTTGAGGTAACAGATATGTTAATTAGCTTGATTTAATCACTCCACATTGTATGCATATATCAAAACATCACTTTGTACCCCATAAATATATACAATTATAATTTGTCAATTTACAATAAAAAAATACTTGCTCAAGTTGCTTGAGGTTTTATTTGCCTCAAGTTCAAAATGGTTTGGCTTCAATTTTTCCTCTTTGCTCTGCAACCACAATGCCTCTCCTGTTGGTACCTTTGAAGATGTGGATTTTTGTTGCTTGGGTAGTGTTTTGTAGTGATCAGATTAAACTTTGAGGAGCTAGAGAAGATGAGAGTAGGGCTAGAAGAATGTTTATGTGGACTGGATATTTTCTATTTTCTATTTAACAGTGGATACTATGCTTTCTTCTCTTGTATGAGAAACCATAATTCAGTCAACATATCTCAGTTCCTATTAAACTTGCTTTTTTAAAAACCCTGATATCGAGAACCAGTCCAACAAATTTGCCTTCAGTACAGGCTTTCAATTCAGAAATTAGTGTCAGTTCTAATGAACAATTACATTTTTTTTTTATTATATTGGAAGAAACTTGAGGGCATAAATTCATAGTCTGATGCCAGTCTCAAAGCTTTGGGCAACAAATATTTGTTAAATGAATTCATTGTTCTCCTACCTTTACAATCTAGAACTTTATCTTCCAGGAGCTAAATATTTAATACCTCAAAGACCCACCAGGTGGTGCTCCAAGACTACCTAACGTAGGTCATACTTGCAGAAAAAGAATTCTGTGCACAGGGCCAGGGAAATGAATTCTGTGATTTTTGGTTTAAAAAAGGAGCAAGAAGGAGAAGAGGGAGGGAGGAGAGAAAAGCCTTTGGTCTTGGCATTTTCATTCACAGTTGAGCCACAGTATGGGACCTTCTATGGTTTAATTTAGGCATTTATGATTTCCTCATAGTTGATACATTTTCTAGCTCCTCCAGGGAAAGGGCTCTTCATTTTTCTTTGTACTCAATACAAGGTCCAGCACACAGTAGGAGCTTGATACATTTTATTAATAATTAGTCTGAGATGGCTAGTTCTGTCTGCAAGCCTGACCCCCATAAACTGTTCCCTGAATTAGGCTTCCTCCTCCTCTATTTCCTGTTTTGGTTGATGGCATCTGCCTGCCTTGGAAACAGGGTTAAACCTCAGAGCCACCCTGCTGCCCAGCAATCCCTCCACGAGTCCCTGCTTGACATCCGGTCCCATTGCTACAGTGACTGTCTCAAACCTTCACTTCTCCTTTCAGTCTTCCCTCCTCCTTCCTTGCCTCCCCCCTTTTCAGGGGCTGACTCCCCACCCCCCAATTCACAGATACGGTGAAAGGCATGACAACCCAAAATCAGCAACTGAGGCCAGAATCTCAATCAATGGAGGGTTTATTAAGCCAAAGTTAAGGATGTGCCTGGAAGAAACACAAACCACAGACAAATCTGTGGCTGTTTTTCTGAAGGGAAATGTGGGAGCTTCAGTTTTTAAAGGGGAAAGGGAATATAAAAAAAAAAAAAGCAGGTGTGGCTTGGGTAGTTAGAGAAAATGGTTACATTCTTGTGAGACCCAGGAAAATCTACATTTTGCATAAGAGAGGGAGAATTTAGGAGAGAAGAAGGAAGTGAAAGAAGCATCAATTATGTAGATGTCCCTGGTGGGTGGAAGAATGATCCTGTCTTGTCTGCATCTGGGAAGATAAACTTGTAATTCATTATTAGTGTGGAATTGAGCAAAGTTTAGTTTTAGGACCTAGATGTAGCCTGTGAGCCTAACGTTACAGTTTGCATGTCCTTGCTTATGGGAGACCAGCAAGGGGTTTCCTTAATGAATGATCTGTGGGGCCAGTCCTTCACAGGGGCCGAGGTCTTTAACTTTCTCATTGCATAAGGAGTTGGGGGTGGTGGTACTGAGATTTTCTTTTATGGGCATCTTATGGAGCCTCCCTCTCCTCAGCTTCCTAACTCTGCACCTATGGACTGCCCCATACTCCCATCTGTCCTCCTCTGCTCCCCTCCAGTGATGCTGGAAGAGGGATCTTCTATTTTCATCATTGTGAACCTATCCCTCCGTAGTCTTTCATTTGTTTGTTCATTTATTCACCCATTCTTCAAATATTTCCTAACTAGGAAAGATGTGGTAGGTTCTGGGAATGCAAGGATGAGTAAGACTGACAAAGTCTACTAGGAGAGACAGCTGTTAATTGAGTAACCAAGCCACCAGGTGAAGCAGATTAACGTTCTCATGCCACACGCAGGTGTGCTACAATAATATGGCTTTTTAGTTCCTGTAACTGGTATATCTTCCTCACAAGCCAGTTGAGGGTATCTCAGGCTCAGAGTAAGGAATCACACTAACTCCACCTGGGGAGGCCATGCTCTCTGATAAGGCCAACTGTACCTGCTGGGAAAGGGCCCTGCTTGGCTCCAAAAGAAGGGCTTTGCTGGGGACAGTGGCGGGAAGGCCCACCAACAGCCTGACAGCTCTGATTTGTCATGTCCTCGTGTCTGTGTGTCAGAGCCCCCAGTGGACTGTGGTGGGAGCAGAGGAGAGACCTGGTGGATATCGAGTTTGGATGTGTGGTACCCACAGCTGGAAATGGACAGAAGGATTCCAGGAGCAAGTAGAAGTGGGATCTGGTGGGTTCTGGGCCAGGTCTGTGCCCAGGGCTATTAAATCCCAGGGGCTACGACACAGCAATGAGAGTTAGGATGGAAGCTAAGAGACTCCAGGCTGAGAGGACTTGAGTTGTGAGGCGTTTCTGAGAAGACAGAAGGGCTTGAGCTGGAAGAACAGGAATCTACTTCACAGCTCCCAGGCACCTGCCACTCAGATCCAAAATTCTAGTCTGAGATACTTTTTCTCCTGACTCAAGATTTCTGCCTGTATTCAAAGGGAAATAGCGTCTGGGGGAGGAACTCAGAGCTGCTGTTTCCTTTCTATCTTAACATCAGATCCAAACAGCATTTGGTGAGCATCTTTGATGTGCTACGCCTATGTTCACATACTCTATTTCATTTCATCCCCACAACCACAGAGTGGAGGTGGCATCATCATCTCTTTTTCGGAGATGAGGAAATTGGGGTTCCAAGAGGTTGCCCCATCACATGACTGGGAAGGGGTGCCCAGTCTCGGGCTGTGGGTCCAGTGTCCTGTCTCCTGCATCATACTGCCTTCACGGCAAGAGTGTGTCAAGATGTCCTATATAGAAAGAAAGTTCTAGAATGAGGTAAGAATACCCCACCGAGAGCCAGATAATCAAGGCTGACACTCAGTGGCTGAGTGTGGCCCTGCAGCCTCTTTCCCTGAGCACCTCTGAGCAGGGCAGCTGTCAGGAAGACAGAGAGAGAGTTGAGAGCTGGGCATACGTAACCCAAAAAGGCTGCGTGGAGGTGGAGGTGAATGAACAGCATCCAAACCAAACTGCTGCCCCCAACTCTTTCACCCCCTTGCCTCCCGGCTCGTCCCCTCCATGAATCAAAAAGCTCTCTCCACCCTGGAGCTTCTATTATGTCCGTAGCTCCCAGGTTTATGAATTTCATGGATCTGTAAGGTTTATTTATTTATTTATTTTTATTTCAAAATATTAAGTGCTCATCAATACATGAGTGTTAAGTTCTTTTTTAAAAAAAAGGTAACATAAGGTCGACATTGTTTTATTTTGCTGAGAAAGAATAAACAACAGCACCAGCAATAAACCTTAACTAAAATCCACTATTTTCAGCATTGCACAAAAGATTTTTTAAACACTCCTTCCCATTCCCTCCCCTTCCTTAAAAGATTTTTAACACCAATAGGTGGGAAGGACTAATAGCAAGAGAGTCTCATGTGTTGAGCACATTTGAGCTGAATGGACATTTTTCTTACCTTGGTGGGGGTAAGTGGGGACTCTCGTGGACCTGTGTTTGGGAGTCTCTGTGTTAGACGATCATCCCATGGAAAGATTGCTGAACCCCATCCTTGACTGCTCAACCAACCCATTCATTTGATTGGTAGATAATGTGGATAGGAGAGATAGGTAAGCTAAAAAGGATCTTTCCAAAGGGTGTGAAGTCAAATAAAGGCAAGGCCTTCTTTTGAATAATACCTTGGGCCTTAAAGTACCTAAAACACTTATGGAAAGTAGTCCAGACAAGTATGGCTCATCACATTTTCCAGATAATGAACAGCACTTGTCAGTACTTGTTGTCTCTGATCTTGATGGACTGGGTGTCTTCCAGGAACTGGGGCTCTTCTCAGGAAGCTGAAACATGTACCTGGCCTGTGAGTCAGAGAGTCTTAAGGGAATCCCAGGAAAGGTGAAGCAGTTGCAGACTCAACTGTTATCTCATGCTGGTGAGTTAATCCAGCAGATAAAAGACAACATCTGTGAGCTACAAAATGGCCACTAGATCACTTCCTCCCTCCACTTCTTGCACAAGAATTTCTCTTGTGGCCCAACTTAACTGACGATATACAGGAACAGCCTGATGCATTACAAAGCTACTACACTAAATTTTTATTTGGAAGAATTTCAAGCTGAACAGTCACTATGGAAAACAGTATGGCAGTTTCTCAAAAAAATGAAAACTAGAACCACCAAATGATCCAACAATTCCACTTCTGGGCATATACCAAAAGAAATAGAAGCAAGTTCTCAAAGATATATTTGTATATCCATGTTCATAGAAATATTATCTACAACAGTTAACATGTGCAAGCAACCCAAGTGTCCATCAGTGAATGAATGAATAAATAAAATGTGGTATGTATATGCAATGGATATTGTTCAGTCTGGAAAAGGATGGAAATTTGACATATGACAATTTGACATGGATAAATCTTGAGGACATTTTGCTAAGTGAAATCAGCTGGTCACAGAAAGACAACTCCTGTCTTTCTGTGGAAAGTGGAAAGACAAATTCCACTTACGTGAGGTCCCTAAAGTAGTCAAATTCATAGAGGCAGAAAGTAGCATGGTGGTTGCCAGGGGTTAGGGAAAGGAAGGAATGAAGAATTATTGTTTAATGAGTATGGATTTTCAGTTTTGCAAGATGCAAAGAGATTTGGAGATTGGTTGCACAACAGTGTGAATGTACTTAACATTATTGAACTGTACACTTAAAAATGGTTGAGATAATTATAATTTTATGTTTGTGTATTTTACAACTATTAAAAAAAGAATTTCAAACTAAAGATAATTTGAAAAAATAATGCAATGAACATTTACAGCTCTTTCACCTACATTCATGAATTATTTTGCTTTACCCACGCCAATATTTATACATGTGGCTAAAACATTGGAAAGTAATTTGTAGACATCATGGCACTTTCCCCTAAATACTTCAGCCTGTAACTTTTAAGAACAAGGATATTCTCCTACATAACCTACACCACATTCAAGAAATTTAAATCCCATGTACCCCCAAAATATGTACAACTACAATATATCGATAAAAAATACAAAAAAGAAAAATAATGGGGTGTGTATAATAACAGTAATATTATCTCATCTATAATCTATATTCAGAATTTCCCAGTTGTTCCAATAATTATCTTTATACTTTTTTTGGTGGATCAATTTTAGTCAGCTAAAATGGAATACTTTCTATATGCAAGGCACTATGAAGTGGTTTATTCAATAAATATTTATTGAGCACCTAATGTGTACTGGGCACTGTTCCACTTTAGTGAACAAGACTGGTGAAAAGGCAGGGCCCAGTGGCTCACGCCTGTAATCTTAGTACTCTGGGAGGCCAAGGCAGGCAGATTGTACAAGGTCAGGAGTTCGAAACCAGCCTGAGGAAGAGCGAGACCCTGTCTCTACTAAAAAAATAGAAAGAAATTAATTGGCCAACTAAAAATATATCTAGAAAAAGTTAGCCGGGCATGGTGGCGGATGCCTGTAGTCCCAGCTACTCGGGAGGCTGAGGCAGGAGGATCGCTTGAGCCCAGGAGTTTGAGGTTGCTGTGAGCTAGGCTGACGCCACGGCACTCTAGCCGGGCAACAGAGTGAGACTCTGTCTCAAAAAAAAAAAAAAAAAAAAAAAGACTGGTGAAAATCCCTGCCTTCATGTTCTAGAGTCCAGAGAGAGTGCCTCAGGGGACAGGGGACAGTGGAGGCAGACAGTAAGCAAAGTCAGTAAGTAAATGGCACCCAGAGGACATGAAATGCTGTGAGGAGAGGGAAGGATAAAGCCAGCAAAGGGAGTGTGACATGTGGGGTAAGTAGAAGCTGCTGTTATAAATAGGTGGTCAGGAACATGCGACGATGGGCAAGGTGCCCGAGCACAGGCGCGGAGAGGCCGGGGAACCTGGCTACCTGGGCAAAAACTTGTGGGCTGAGGAAACAGAAGGATGGATGCCCTGAGGCAGGAGCAGGGCTTGCTCCTTGGAAGAGGAGCAGGAGGGCTCAATGCCGGGAGAGAGGAAGGGAGTCAGGGTGGAGGGGTCAGGCCTTGCAGAGCCCAGGAGGGCCCTGGCTTCCCCTCCTGGTGAGATGGGAGCCGCTGGAGGGTTCCCAGCAGAAGAGGGCAGTGGACAGACATATCTTTTAACAGGGTCGCTCCAGCAGCCTATTGAGAACAGACTGCACGGGTACAAGGACCAGAGCTGGGAGACCAGTGAGGAGGCTATGACAAAAGTCAGGGGGGCCTGCAGAGGCAGGGAAGCAGTCTGATTCCAGAGGTATTTTGAAGATAGAGCCGGGGGGAATTGTCGCTGGCGTGGATGTGGGGATGGGAGGGCAAGTGACAGAGTCCAGGAAGGCTCCCAGGCTTTGGGCTGAGCAAGTGGAAGGAGGGAGTCGCCATTTCATGAGACGGGGAAGACTGAGGGAAAAGCAAGTTTGTCTTAACTCATTTAATTCCCGCAACACTCTCAGGAGGCAGGTTTTATTATTACCCATGCTTTACTGATGAGGAAAATGAAACAGATATTAAGTAATTTGCTCAAACCAGAGCCAGTAAGTGGTAGAGTTGGGATTTAACCCATGTCACCTGCTTCTCTTAACCACCGTGCTGTGCTGCCTCTTGGATTTTTAGTTCCTTATAAGGAATTCCATAGAAATTATTTTTCCTTCTCTCTCTTTGTCCCTCCCTTTTTTCCTCTTTCTCCTCTCCCTCCCTCCCTCCCTTCCTTCTATCCTTCCTTCCTTCCCTCCCTCCCTCCCTCCTTCCTTCTTTTCTTCCTTCCTCAAACACCTACATGCAATGCACCCAGCTAGTCCTTACGCCCAGAGCACAGTTTATACAGTTCTCTAAATAAGGAAACCTGCTTTTAGTCATCCTGAGGGCTTCCTCTTCAGTCCTCCTCATTTCTCACTTTCACGTTCTTCTTTGGTGACCCCACCTCCCTTGAGGAGCGTCTCCAGGCACCCAAAGCCCACCAGGCATATGCTCTGCGGGCACCTCCAAATTAGCAGTCCCAGCCGAACTCGCATCTACGCACCCCACACCTGCGCCTCCTCCTGGCCTTCCTACTCTGAACATGCACATTGCCTGTGTTTCCCACAGCTCACCACTCAGTAGTGGTGTCCTCCGTACAATTCCGCCTTGTGGCTCTTGCCACTCCCTTGTCCCCCGCACACGCTGGTGTCAGCCCTAAAGAGTTCGGGGCAGATCCTCACGCCCAGGCGCTCTTGCCTCTGCACCTGTGTTGCCTCAGCCTAGGGCGCTTTCTTTCCTCTTGGAGGGCCTGGCTTTCTCCTGCTCTTCCCCCTGGCCCGAGACTAGGTTAATACCCTTGCCAGGTGGGGAAGGAAGGCAAGAGCAAAGGGGAGACGCTGAGAAGGGGAGACCCAGTCACAAGAGGATCTGCTCTGCGGAACATCCGCTTGTTCAGATTTTCTCTGGGAACTGACTTCGTGACTCTACTGAACCCAGCACCGTGGTGAGGGACCCAGGGCAGCCAGGCCTACGTGGGTCCGGAACATCCCGTTCATCTGTGCACCACTGGCCTCATGTATCCTAAGGGACAAGGCCCCAAATGATGAGAAGATTCTGCCTTCATGCTTCAATAGGCCACTTTCTTTTTTTAAGAGCCTGAGCTAAGAGTGATCAATTCCACTGGCGCTTAGAGGTGGCATCAGAAGAGCATCTTTGGTTCTTTCCCAGAGCCGGATCCTTCAGACAGGGGAGCAAAGAAGAATAGGGCAGCCTCAGCCCTGACCTGGGGGGCAGGAGCTGCCTGCTCTGCCACGGCTTTATGTGTGGCCCCAAATAAATTGCTCCTACTCTCCCAGGAGTGGTTTATTCACCTGTAAAATGGTACAATAATTTTTACCTACCTCAGAGGTGTGTTGGGAGGTATAATTAATGGTGGTTAAAGTACTTTGAGAGGCACAGATGAAAGGCCTTATTTAAGTACCCATCATTATTGTGATTAATGGCATTTTTCTTCTTCGGACACACCAGGAGACAGCCCTTTTGACTTCGGTCGTTAATTCCGTCAAAGCTCCTGCAATCAGACAAGAGACATTAGAGGCTCTGGACTGGCCACACAAGAGACTTGTAAAGCCTGGGAGATCCACAGCCATCCTACAAGTGATTTTTATTTCTGTCTTACCCTCTTTTGACACTCTCCCAAAATGGCAGTTTTTATATGTTATAAATTATCTGTTTAATCCAAAGCATTTCACCAGGTATGAGGGAGGGGAGAAAATTGCTCATCGTTGTTAATCAATATGCTCCGATTGTCCCCAACACTGGCCCTTGCTCTTCCCAGACCACGGAGAAAACCCAGGCGTCTGCATGCCAGTGTGGGACTCATTTCCCAAGGTGGGACCACAGGGACTCCTCAGGGTGCAGCGCTAAGATCTGGTGGGTTCTGGGGTTCCTGGGGGGCGGAACCCCTGCTCCTGAGACAGGACCTGCTCCCTGGCTCCCACGCAGCCCCCTCTAGTGCCATCGCACAGAGCGCAGTCTTCAGTGCAGGCTGTGGTTGTCACTGAGGATCCGCCTGACCTGTAGTGGGGCCCGTCAGGGGACAGCCAGGGCAGCGCACCCGGATGCTCACTCCCACCTGCTATTTATTGGCTGCCTGGCCTTGGGCAGGCTACACAGCCACCCTGTGCTTCCTGAGGAGAGCACGTGTCCCTTATAAAGTGGTAAGGGGATTGATAGAGAGGGCGTCGAAACCCCATGGTACCTGGCGTATAATAGGTGCTCCACACATCTTTCCCTTCCTTCCCTTCAGAGGGACTGAAGAAAGTGGAATCTACTTTTATAAAGCAGTTAAGCAAATGTGCCCAGGATGTCTGACTACAAGACAGGTTTCTGGGAAGGCTGCATCCGTGCAAGGATGTGACTATGCATGGTGAAGTGGTGCAGGTCCTACCTCACCAGCCCGGCAGCCCAGTGGGGAGGAACATCCCAGGACTCAGGTTGGGAGGACCCGGAGCAGTTCCCGAGGCCCTCAGACCTTCTGATTCCAGAACCTTCCAACCAACTGCTGCAGTGTTCATGACACTCACAGAAATGGAAGGCATAAAGGAACTCAGGAAGGGTGAGAATCAGCACTGTGTTTTGAAATTGTTTCAATTTTTTTTTGAGTATTTAAAAACGCTCTCTATCATTTAACAAACTTGTTTAAGTTTCTGGAGTTTATTTATATGCATATATTCAGAAATGGACTCCATATCTGTATCTATGAAGGCATATCATGGTGACATTAGCTATATTTGTATCCCAGTAACTTACTGGGAGGGGATCAGTTTGTTCCTCTCTTTCTGGATCAGAATTAACCCTGGAGTATGGGGTTCAGTTCCAGATGCCATACCTTGAGAGGGATGTAGACAAAACAGGAGTGATCTTGGGCTTGATGCTCAACTGGTAAAAGGAATCACAGAGCTGAGACCTCAGGCGAATATTCCAGGACTCAGGGAAGACATGATCACTGTCTTCGAATATCTGAATATGAAGTGAAAGACATTACCCAGGGGTCAAACTATGATGCTACAGAGAGACAGAGCTTGGCTCATTAGAAGGAAGACATTTTTAACTGTCTGGGGTGTCCGATGTGGAATGGACAGTCTCAGGGACAGATTCTGATCAGCTAATGTCTGGATGAACCATTGACAGGGACTGTGATCAGAGGATTTAAGCATCTGGGAAAGTGTGTTGACTTAAATTGCAAGATTTCTCTCAACTCTCCAAAATATACAATTTATGATTCTGGCATTTGTCTAAATTAACAAGCCATGTATAGAATGTATGCCAGCTTTCTATTAACCAGAATATTTGCTTAATGGAACAGTCCTTGGCACTAGGTTTAGTATACTTTTTTAAGGTCTGAAGACATTATCTTCTGCTTTATGTTATATACAGCTAAACATGGGAGCATAAGCTTTAGTGCTCAGCTCCTCCACCAGGCCCCACAGAGCAGGGGAGTGGGGCCACAGTGTAAACTCTTTTTAGCCATCCCACACTCCCCGCAGCCACCTCGGTCAGTGTAGGCAGGAGCTGTTGAAATAGTTCGACCAAAGCACTTGGTTTAGTGATGCTGGCAATACACCTCTGAGGACGCTCACAGGCCCTTGGGGAAAGTTCTGGAAGCAGGTACACCCAGGAAGCCACAAGCCACCCAGTGGAGGCTCAAGGTTAGATGTGGACATTGGAGGCTATGTTGGTCCACGGTAGGGTCTAATCTGCCTTCAGGACTAAGGTGCAGGCAGCTCTGGAGTGAAGAGAAGGGTCCCACACAAGACAGTGTGGTGGTTAGGGATGTGACTCTGGAGCCAGATTCCTTGGCCAATGACTTCAGTTCTTTGCATCTGTTTCCTGATGTGTGACATGGAGATGATAATATTATCACTTGGCTTATGGGATCTTTGAGAGGATTAAAGGAGTTGATAGGGGATGTTACAATGTCTTAGTGCCATAGTGTCATATTGCCTTCAGAAGGATAAATGGTCAAACTTAGAAAAAAACATCATTTTAAATGAAATAATTTGAGTGTAATTAAAGCCTTTTAGAAGAGTACCCAATCTATAGTTAAGTGTGATTCATGCTTTGGATGTGCTGAGAAGCCAATCCTGGTGTGCTGAGAAGCCAATCCTGGAATCTCACAAAGGAAAGGTATTCGCTAGGTGGTTTCAAGGTATGTGAGAAAGGAGAAAAGACAACTAGGTTCCCAGCAGTTTCTCTCCTGTAGCACTCGCTGGACTTGTTCCTCTCTGAAGCCAGTGGTCCTCAAACTGGAGCATGTACCAGCGTCTCCTGGAGGGCTTATTAGTACCAGATTGCTGGGCCCCACCTCGGAGTGTCTCATTCAGTAAGGCTGGGGTGGGGCTCCTGAATTCACTTTTCTAACAAGTTTCCAGATGATGTAGATGCTGCTGGTCTAGGGACTATGCTTTGAGAGCCGCTGTTTTGGGGGAATGAGGGGAAGAAGCTGGTCTGGGCTTTTGTTCACTCTTCCCTGAGAGAGAGAAGATCAGGAGGCCAGGCCAGAGCAGGCTCTTCTCCACTCACAGGCTGTGGTAGATGACGACGTAAAGCAAGAAACTCCCAAAGGCATGAAACATCCATGTTGGTGGCTGAGGTGGGAGCGAGAAACCCAGAGGTCCAGAATTGGGCCCAGCAGGGAAAATGCTGACCATCTAAAGCAAGTTCTGGCAATACATCTGGGAAACACTGGTGATGGTTGATTTTGTAAGTCAACTTGCCTAGGCCACAGTACCCAGATCTTTGGTGGAACATTATTCTTGATGTTTCTGTGAAGGGTTTTTTTGGTTGTTTTTTTTTAAAGATGAGATTAACATTGAAATCCACAGTCTTTGAGTAAAGCAGATTACCCTGTGTGACGTGGGTGGGCCTCATCCAATCCGCTGAAGGCCTTAAGAGAAAAGGACTGATCTCCCCGGAAGAAGAGGGAATTATGCCAGCAGGCTGCCTTTGGACTTGAACTTTGGCTCTTCTCTGGGTCTCCAGCCTGCTGGTCTATCTCATCAGATCGTGGATTTGCCATGCCTCCATAATAATCACCTGAGCCAATTCCTTAAACTAAATCTCTCTGTCGTTATACATACATCCTATTGGTTCTGTTTCTCCAGAAAACCCTGACTAATGCAACACTCATTGAGATGTGGCCACCGGCATGTTAGGAATGCAGATGCAAACTCTTATTATTGGAAAAAAATTTGAAAGCACATTTTATTAACACAGTCATTTGAAATGTTCATTCCCTCCCTGGGCTGAGGGTAGGTGGTGGATATGTCCTTTATCATGGTGTCATTTGAACTGATCTCACTCAGCATGAGTCAACGAAGGGAAGCTGATGCTGCAAGAGCCACAACCCTGGTAACAGAGGGGCAGGCATCAGTTTGGTGTTTTTTCTTCTAATAAATGATGCACCTATTTATTTTCTATTTCGGGATACTTACTCAGCACTTTCAGCTTCAAAGGGCCTTGCAAGAAGTAATTAAAATATTCTTACAACAGTGTGAGGAGGCAATGGGTGTTATTACCATTTCATGTCTGGTAAGACTGGGGTAGTAAGGTTGTGACACATTTGAAGATGTGCATGGAGATCAAACTCTCGACTCCCTGACACCTAGTCTGTGTCTCCTATCGGGACTTGCTTCTTTCTGAAGAAATTCACGGTTGGGGGAGTTCTATCTATAAGACCATGTCACTGCTAATAAAGATAGTTTTACTCTTCCTTTGTAATCTTGAAGACTTTATTTATTTTTCTTGCATAATTGCCTTGGCTAGAACCTCAAGTATGATGTTGAGTAGAAGTGGTGAGAGTGGCTTTCTTTGTCCTGTTCCTGACCTTTGGGGAAGAGCATTTTGTCTTTCGCCATTAAATATGATGTTAACTGTGGGTTTATTTTTTATAGATGGCCTTTACTAGGTTGAAGAAGTTCCCTTTTATTCCTAGTTTGTTAAATATTTTTATAATGGAGGGGTATTGTTCTTTGTCAAATGATTTTTCTCTCTATATTGAGATGGCAGTTTTTTTCTTTTATTCTATTAATATGGCATATTCTAGCAATTGATTTTTTGGATATTAAACCAACCCTACATTCATGGGATAAGTCCTACTTGGTATGGTGTGTAATTCTTTGCATATGTTTCTAGATTTGACCAATGTTCTTTTACCTACTGCAGCTACATCTCACAGGCCCTTTCTCTTCCTCAAAGCAAATCTGCTGTGGTAGCGCTGGAACATAGCTCTGATCTTAAACACTGCTGAATGGCACAGGCTAACCAAAATGCTAAACACCATTCAACTGGACTCCTCAGGGGATCCGTAGACGCTTCATGAGATCGGCCACAAAGGTGGCTTGGGTGAAGCGCTGAGATGCTGGCCATTTGTAGAAGAGGCATGCTGGTGAATTGTGCTTGAGTTTAGTGAGCTGATGTATCAGATCTCCTATGATTATCTTATTTTCAAATGTTTTGTAGTCTGGCATCAGATTTCATGCCCTAATTTTTGGCCTAGAAAACATGTCCTCTGTTTTTCTGTCATTATAGCCAGGCCATCTATATCTCAAGCCCAAGCCACAGCAACTTTGTGTAATGTAAACCACTGTCTCTAGGTATGACCTGGGGAAGGTTCTGGCTCAAAGTGAAGCAGATGTTCCCCCACTTCATACCCTCAATTTTCCTACTTTGTCCTGCACTTTTGTTTTGTTTGCTTTAGAAACATTACAAATAATTTGAAAGAAAAGACTCAAACCTGAGTGATGAAAATTTATTATAGCCAATTCCTGCTGGCATATTAATGACTTCAATTATAGCACATAGCCCAAAATATACCCGCAATAAAGGGGAAAAAATCAGTAAATCATCTTGGAGCAGATTAATAGATGTAATTACAGAAGGAATGTAGCTTTAGGTTTGGAATTAAGTCAATTGAGTCCTCCGAATTTATGGCTTCCTGCAGTAAGCACCATCATTATGTATTAGTCTTACTAATTAGATAAAGGAAGGAGGATAAAAATTGTCCATCAAATTATGGGCTTTGGAGCTGTCATCCCAGCCCTGATACCTCTTCTCTCCTCTTGAATTGTGAAGAGGCTGGTGTTAGGTGTTAGGTTTTATCTACCTTCCTGATGATCTTTGAAGACAACTTCACATCTGGGCATAAAATGGTGTTTTGAATATACTTCTCCCAACAGTCTGAGCTGATCCTGCCCAGTTCTGTAAGAGAACCTCCAAATGGATGTCTAGCACTTGCCATGCCCGTGGGTAAACAGGGGCTCTCCCCGAGGCTTCTCCAGGGGTAGTGTGATGTAGAAAGGGGCTGGGCAAAACTGGAGTTTCAAGTCCCCAGCCTCTTACAAGGTGGTACCCTTGGGAGATTTAGTTTAATTGAAGACTGAACCTCTGTTTCCTTCTCTGTAAAACTGAACTTACCTCCCCAGGTTATTGTGGTGATTATAGGAATGTCTGCAAGGCATTTAGCAAGCAGCTGGGCACACAGGAGGTACTCAATACATGTTGATTTGCTTCCTTTTCTTCCTTCAGCTGTGGCAAGAACATGCTCTGCAGCTATCTAGAAAATAGGTAACAGTGCGTGGTGGCTATGGGGTTGTAGCCATGAAACCAAGCAAGGCCATGCGAGAGGTTAAGAACATGGACTCTAGCACTAGAGCTGAGTTTCAGTCCCAGCTCTGCTACTTACTAGCTATGAGTCTGAATGCAGGTCATTAAACCTCTCTGAGCCTCAGTTTTCTCATTTGAATGAAAGGAATGGTAATATTAATAGTATTTCAGAGTGAGGCATGCCTTTGCTTGCTGTCCCTTTGGTACTTAACATAGAAGGGTTCCAGCTTCCTGACTGTGATGACTGAGTCTTCCAATCTTTTGCCTTCCCCACCTCTGTGCTGCTCAGGGTGTTCCGTGAACTCCTCTTCCAGGACAACTGACTGGGCTATGGCCATGTTGAGATGGTGACCATGAGCCCCCTTGGCTGTGGCACAATTACCCATACTGTACACTGTGGTGGTTACCAGCATGGGGTCTGGGTGAGCCATAGCTCTGTTGAGTCTGGGTTCTATCACTTACAGCTGGTAGCCCCAGTGAATGCCATTAACTCTGACTCTTCATTTCCTCATCTTTAAAAAGGGACTAATGGCAGAGCATGGTGGCTCACGCCTGTAATCCTAGCACTGTGAAAGGCCGAGGTGGGAGGATCGCTTCAGGTCAGGAGTTTGAGACCAGCCTGAGCAAGAATGAGACCCCGTCTCTACTAAAAATAGAAAAAATTAGCCAGGCATGGTGACATGTGTCCGTAGTCCCAGCTACTTGGGAGGCTGAGGTAAGAGGATTGTTTGAGCCCAGGAGTTTGAGGTTGCTGTGAGCTAGGCTGATGCCATGGCATTCTAGCCTGGGCAACAGAGCAAGACTCTGTCTCAAAAAATAAAAATAAAAAAATAAAGAGGAAAAAGAAGGGACTTATGCTATCTAATACCTGCTTCATGGGCTTGTGGTGAGCTTTAATATTGGCAAATATTTTTTGAGCATTTAATCTATGTTGGGCATTATGTTAATTGATTCATTGGAGTTTCCTTGTTGAATTCTCATAACAACTCTATGGGATCAATATTATTAATGTCATTTTCATTATACAGATGAGGAAACTGAGGCTCTAAGGTCACATAGTTACTATGTGACAAAGAAGGATCCACACCCACGTCTCTCTGACTTGAGGTGACCTCTCAACCTGTAATGAGATGACATGTCTAAGCACTGAGAGCAAAGCAGGCACTTATGATAAGTTATTAACTGTGATAAATAGGTAAGTGGAGTGGAGTGGGACTGATACTTCTTTAGCTGTGGTGGATGACCAAATGCCCTGAGGATGAAAGCCAGAGCCTGTCCTAGGCCCTTCCACTCTCTCTTGCTGAACCTGCTCTCCTAGTGATCATCCTATAATACTTGGAAAGTTACCAAGGGAGAGGGCCACCCTGCAGCCACATAGCTGCTACCTCATAAAGAACACGCCTGGCTACCTCCCCGGGGGCTGAATAAAAGAAGTTAATGAGTAAAGCAAAATGGTTACTTAATCAGACCCTACTGGAGACAGGTGATTGCGTGAGATTGCACTGGAAGTGACAGAGGTAGAGACCAGCTTTTATGGCCAATGTTGGGTTTTCCACTCACTGACTATAGAATGGGGCTGGGCCTAATGAGTGTTTGCAAGGGTTTGAAATTTCTGAGATGAAAAGCTGTGCCCTGTTTCTCAGGGAGCTTTGCTAGTTCTCATTGATCTGTTCGTCTGCTATTGGAGACGGAGGGCAATTAAATAATCCGTGCGCATGAGAAATGCAATTCACTCCTTTGTACCCTCACCACCTAATTCAGGGGCCCCTGCATCTAATGGAGCTCTATAAATGTCTGTTTTCATTAATGAATGTGGGGGTCTGATCTGGGTTTCCTTATTAGCTCTGGTGTTCTTCATTCAGACTACTGGATGTGCACTTGTGAGGCACCATGCATGTTCATGTGGGGAGTGGTGAGGGGCTGGAGGTGGTGAAAGGGAGAGGAAGGGAGCACTCTTCTTTCCCTCTTTTGCATGCCAATCAGAGTATACAGTGGTCAAAGCACAGGAGTTCCTGGCACTAGGGGTGTGTGTGTGTGTTGGTGAGAGTGTAATGAAAACCAAATGCAGAGCAATCACCAAATTCTCAACTCTAAAGAGATCAGAATTTATTGCTACAGTGAAAATTCTTCTGAAGGGCCCATGACACTGAGCGAGGCATCTGGGCCAGAGGTGTAGTCTCAAGAAATCAGGTGTGAGAATGGGTACTGCACTGCCGAGGCAATGCCTAGAGGCTTCTGTGCACCTCCCAGAGATTAAATATAAATTTTTTCTACTGAGAAATGTCAGTGTTGATGGAAAGAATCCTGTGTATCCCAGGTCTTCATTTCCAGCAGTTCTCAGATTTTCTGGGTTAAAGAGTCATGAGCGTTAGCGAGGTTCTCCATTGTCCTTAGTTTGTCCTTTGTGCTGCCAGGCTGCGCCAGCATTTCCTCCTTGCAGGATTTCGGATAAGATGCTATCTGTGTTCGGTCAAGTGAGGTGGCTGAGCCAGTTGTGTGTAATTATGTGCGGTTACAGGTGATCTGCCTGTCTGCTTGGGGACAGTATGGAATAGCTTTTGAATTTCCCCCAGAAGGTCTATGCCACCAGCCAATCTGATAAGCTAATTCATACAAAGGACAGCCTGGTGTGGTGGGCAGAGGCCTGAGTTTTGAGTGGGAACATGTGGGGTCAAGTACTGGCTCAGTTACATACAAAGCTGTGTGTAAACTGCCAACCTCTCTGAACCTTGCTTTTTTCACTTAGTGATATGGGTAGGTTGATGCCTCCCTATTTCTACACAGGCTGTTTTAGGGATCAGTGGGGAAATGAATGTGAGTGGGAAGGGTTCATACAGAGGAAGGGATTTATAAATAAATAGTGTTGGGAGAGGGTTAGAGGTCTAACCAATATGCCAGGTAATGTCTGCATTTTAATTAAGTTTTCTGGAGACCATATTCTTTCCTTTATTGTCCTACTCAGAGGAAACTCTATTTCAGGTCACCCTCAAATCACATAGCTAAGAATCCAGGACCTAAAATAACAGGTGGCACATAATAGGCCCTCAGATGTTGACTGACTGGATGACAGAATGATTGGGTCTATAATGGAATGTGATAAGAAGATACCTGCTGGGTATTGTGGGGAGCATTTATTTATTGGGCTTAAAAGCATAACCGCAGGTATAGAACTTGGATACCATAAAGAATAAACAAAGGAAGCTCTAGGTTGCTCAACAGAGAAATTTTTATTAAAAATACTACATTATGGATTACAGATTACAAACTCAGTATTGTCTCTAGTAATTTCAAAATAACTTAGTTATTTAAATTATTAACTATTAATTATTAAACTATTGTCTCCCAGCTTCCAATCAGCCTTTCTATACTTAGCTCTGGGACTGGGACTTGCAAATCACCTTTCTCCTTCACGAGAGGCTCCCTGGTAGATTCTGCCAGTAGGGGGCACTAGAGGAAGGCTGGAGGAGGAGAAAGGGACATGGCCCTTCCTGTTGGCTTCCTGTGTCTCAGATACCCCAGTGATGCTTCCTCACCTTGGCAGGGCCAGTTTGTTCCAGTAGCAGCAGGTGAATCCAATTAGCAGTTTCCCCAGCATCTACAGAACCAACTGCATGGCAACACACCTCTCTGCCTAACCTGGGCTACCAGCTCCAGCGGCCAGTGCCTCCTCCTTGGAGGTGCCTCTCCTCAGAGGGGTCCCAGCCCCACCAGACCTCTCCTCTGAGATTCTGGGTTTTAATAATTCCAACCTCTTCCCTTTGTTTCTCCAGCCCTAGGGGTGGGAACTGCTATCTCTGAGGTACCTTAGAATTCTTCTTTTTGCCTTTCTAGTTCTTCCAAACCTCGCTAACCATTCTTCATGTTAAATTCTCTCTGTTAAAATAACTGGTGTGGGGACTTCCAGTTTCCTATCTGGCATGTAAGGACCTTAGAAGTCGCCACTCCATCCTAACAAGTAAAAAGCTGAACTAACAGAAAAATCAACAACTCTTCTTAGATTTGTAAAAGAAGTGAGGTCACTAGGAAAACTGTGCCCCCAAATTGGAGAGACAGGCAAATACAGGGAATTACAATCTATGGGAGCTGAAACCCACTAGCAGAAAGCTAGACCCTTATTAACAAAACTTAAAATCAAGGCTCAAAAAGATCAAGCTGAACTTTAATTAACTTGCCTACCTGCCAGAAAAAAATGAACCTGTTTTTATAGAACAAAATGCAACACTCAATAATCTAGCTTTCACACAAAAACTACCAGACATGCCAGGAAGTAGGAAAACGTGACCCACAGCTGTGTAAGGGCTGTGCATTTGCTGTTCTACCAGCCTAGACCTCTTTCCCTCAGATGTCTGCATAACAACTCAATTCATGTAAGTGTCTGTTCAACCATTACCTCCTTAGAGAAGCCTTCCCTGATATATAAAATTGTCACCATCTGTCTATCTTAATTTCCTCATTCTGTTATTTTGTTTTCTTATTCATAGAATTTGGTCATTAGATTATATGTCTTTTTGATATGTTCTTTGTCTTGACATGTCTTGTATTTAGTATGCACTCAAAAAACACTTATTGAATGATTGAATGAATGAATATGATAAAATATTTTAGTTTTCTTTGGGTGAAGCTAAATATTTAGGTTACCTGAATTTCCAGTAAATTCTACCAAGAATTAAACATATATGTGTGTATGTGTATAGTGGCCTGGCTTTGCCTAGTCCTCATTAAATTTATACAACCTTATGAAGTTGGTATTACTATCTTCATTTAAAGATACTATTTATTGATTCAAGAGACATTTAAATTGAACACCTACTATATGATATATATAAAGGTAAATCTAAATAAAGCATAGTGTGGCAAGCCAAGGTCAGGCCTACTATCTTGAATCCTTGCCTTTGTATAAGTAAATGGCTTGTGTAACTGTGGTGCTGTAAGATATTATGAACTATAGTGCTGTTAAGATATTATGTTATATCCTAATAACATCTAGATATTAGGACCAGACATAGGATCTTATGTGACTCTTAGCCTGATCCTAAAATTGCATGAAGGCAGCAAGCCTTCACTTCTGGGCTTTCTTGACCTAGCAAGTTCCTTCCTCCCTGCAGTCTGCCGGGAGCCCTGAATGCTGAGCATTCTCTGTGGGAATCAGTGAGCACACTGTCCACTTGCATCATTATGTACCCTTGATTTTGTGTGGATGTGTATATGTGTTTTTAAAAACTGAATTTATCTTCTCACGGACTTCTACTTTTTCTGGGTTACCTGCAGTAGGTAACCGCCCAGCCAGTATGAGCAAAACCAATCATTTCATTCTTCTTACAGCTATTCTCTCCTCAAAGTCTTAAATCCTTAGTGTCACACAGTATAGGATGTCGTGGCGTTGTGTGCGTTTTCTGTATTGTTAAGTGGCTGAAGTGATGGAAAACCATGGTAAAGGCACCCTGTTGAGTCTGGGTTGTCATTCTCTGTGGTCCTTGAACCTGACCTCACTCCTGTGGCTAAACTAAACAGTCTAGAGGGGAAGAAGGACAGGCAAACAATGACAATCCAATGTATTAAGTGCCATTGCAAAGCCAACACTGAATGTTCTGTAGGGAATAAAGAAAAGATGACTGACTATGCTTGGAGAGGCAGGGAGAGGTTGGAAGAAATGATGCTCAAGTGGAAACTTAAGAAATGAGTAGGGATGTAGTAGGTGGTCAGGATGAGAAAGGGCATTCTGGGCTGAGCAAAGAGCATGGTGCAGGTGCAGAGGTGTCAGGTGGCACAGGGTTTTATATGCCCTGCATGTAAATGTAGACAAATTCTAAGGGCAAAGAGGAACCACAGGAGGGTTTTAGAATCTGATTTGTGTGCCGAAAGATGATTTTGGGATCGATGTGTGGGATGGATTTAGGGGGGATCTGGAGGCAGGACACCGGTCAGGAGACCACTGCAACAGTCCAGGCAAGAAGTAAGGGGCAGAAACGATACCACCAGCGAACACTGATTTTGAGCTTATCATGTGCCAGGCACATGATAGGTTCTCATTTTATTTCATTCTATCCTAACATTCCTATGAGGTGGGGAAACCAAGGCAGTTTCTAAGGTCACACAGTAAATGGCGAGGCTGAGCTAGAAATGCAGGTGGTAGGGGAGCTCGTGTTCCACACAGCAGAGAGGATGGATTTTAGAGTCTTTTAGGGTATTAAATAATTAAGGGATAGAATCCCATTTCCTTCCCAAACTATCCAGCTCAGAGTCCTTAGTTTGGCTTGTGGGAGAGTCACCAGAGGCCAAGCCAACTTCCCCTGGGCACGGTGACATGAGTCAGGCCATCAGGGCTGTGGCAGGGCTGGTTTGTGTTTCCTCCAAGCTTTGCTTGCTTTGCTTCTGCCTTGTCACCTGATGCAGCTGGATTTGAATTACGAGAGTGACTATGGCAGGCTGGTGCCAGCTTAATGCACGACAAGCACTGTCCACGTTGGAAGGAATTTTCCCTGTGGGCTAAGCTCAGGGCATATGTTGCTCATCGGCAGGTCCTGGGAATTCCAGCCTTTGGAGATTTGTCAGCAGCCTTTGGAAGGCAAAGCGGATGTCTCTTGGGGACCGTCCCTGGGTCAGAATGGCCAAGACCCAAAGTCAGCAGAATGGGAGCATATTGCTTGTTCCCAGAGTTAGCAGGACATGACTTGTTGATCAGTGTAAGAACTGTTCCTCTGGACAAACAGCCAAAAGCCTGTGGTCTTGCAAACAAGTCCAGGTGCACAACGATAGCCCTGAGAATGTTTGCACGTAAACAAGAGCTGCCCAGCCCTACAACAATGGAAGTCTGGAGGCCACGAGAAAAACATGTTGTTCCCATGAATGTTGCTTGGCCCCATAAGATAGCTGGTTAGCCAGAGACGGGTAAGATCCCTCACGGGAGGGACAACCTAAGACAGGCACAGCCGCTGGGGGGCCAGCAAAGAGGAACTGGGGGATAGAAACTACCCCCCCACCTCCCTGTGGCTGCCTTGT
>CAUYPO010105551.1:0-26079 GCA_963574435.1 Cheirogaleus major
TCTTTGGAGAAGTTTCTGTTCATTTCCATTGCCCATTTCTTGATGGGATTGTTTGATTTTTTCTTGTTAATTCTTTTAAGTTCTAGATAGATTCTTGTTATTAGGCCTTTATCAGTGGTGAAGAGAGCAAATATTTTCTCCCGCTCTGTGGGATGTCTATTTGCTCTCCTGATAGTTTCTTTGGCTGTGCAGAAACTTTTATGGAGATGTGTGAAAACTGGTCAGTAATTCTCTTGTTTGGCTCTACTGGGACATTTCTCCTTTTATAAGGCTTAAAAGCAATTAGGACTTTGAAAATTACCAAAATGAAACATTAAGTAGGTTTTCACCATCCCTTTCTCTGCTCCCCCTAGATTGATTTCCATTACGTTATACTTCTCTCTATGCACATGTGTGCTCATCGGTAGTTCCAATTTAATAGTGAGGATTTGTGGTGTTTGCTTTTCCATTCTTTAGATACTTCACTTAGGGTAATGGTCTCCAGTTCCATCCATATTGTTGCAAAAGGCATTAAGTCATCCTTTTTCATGGCTGAGTGGTATTACATGGTATGCATATACCACATTTTGTTAATCCAGTCATGAATTGATGGACATTTGGGTTGATTCCACATCTTTGCAATTGTGAGTTGCACTGCAATAAACATTTGAGTGCAGATGTCTTTTTGATAAAATGTCTTTTTTTCCTTTGGATAATTACCCAGTAGTGGGATTGCTGGATTGAATGGTAGGTCTACTTTTAACTCTTTGAGGAATCTCCATACTGTTTTCCACAGTAGTTGTCCCAATTTTCAGTCCCACCAACAGCGCATAAGCATTCTTTTCTCTCTGCATCCACACCGGCATCTACTGTTTTGGGACTTTTAAAATAAAAGCCATTCTAACTGGGATAAGGTGATATCTCATTGTTGTTTTAATTTGTATTTCCTTGATAATTAACAATGTTGAGAATTTTTCATATGTTTATTGGCTATTTGTCTATCTTCTTTTGAGAAGCTTCTGTTCATGTCTTTTGCCCACTTCTTAATGGGGTTGTTTGATTTTTTTCTTGCTGACTTGACTGAGTTCTTGGTTGCTTGTGTTCTGATTCTTAGTCCTTTGTTGGATGTATAGTTTGCAAATATTTTCTTCCATTCTGTAGGTTGTCTATCTGCTCTGTTGATTATGCTGTTGCTGTAATTGCCATTGGGGTCTTCCTCATAAATTCTTTTCCTAGGCTGATAACTAGAAGAATTATTTCAACATTTTCTTCAGCAAAATAAACAACAAAAACATTAGTAAAGAAAGAGCATAAAATGGTGTTTTTGGATAAATTAACTCACCAAAAGAAATATTAATAAAATAGTAATTCTGTACTATTAATATTTTCAAAATCCCTTCTCTTTCTCCTGCACTAAGAGGCTCTGCAGATTCCTGTATTACAGTCACTTGACAACTGGTAATCACAATTAATTGCTAGATATTCAGCAATTCAGTGAAGCAAGATGAAGACTGGAAGGTTACACACACAAACAGAAGAAAAGGATGCACCGAAATAGAAGAAATAGTTGGCTATGTAGGGGTTTTTGCCTTATTACGACTGTGTATTTGCTAAGCTTAGCTTTATAGTCCTAAATAGAAAAGACTTTTAAGGCGAACACTTTTAAACATATACTCACTGCATGCACTAGTGGCTTCAATCAGGGTAGATGCTCTTATTGAACAAAGTTGAGTTTGAAAAGAAATCTAGAAAAAAATATGGGCTTGCTTTTTGTTATTGTATCACTGTAAATATTAATCAGTTTCAGTCTTTAGCTGTCAAACAACTGAGTCACACAGCATCTTCCACCAGAGAGTATGATGAACACCATGTTGAAAGAAGCCTAGCTAGCAAGTTGATTGTCATGATCTCACTTTTGGGCTGCAAGCTCTTTGGGTCTAGAAGCTATGTTTTATTTGTCTATGCATCATCCATAGTCTCCCACAGTGTATCTAGCTTGGTCTCATAAACTGTAGGCACTAAAGATGTCAAGTTAATCAATAAAGAAGTTCTTGCATTTTCAGGAGTCAAAGCTAGTAAAAATTAGGCTGTTACATATTGGATAGGATTTTAGTGAATAGATAATAACTGTAACAACATGTTAGGTGTTCAAAAGCACAGAAACCTAAGAACCTTTGAAAGATTTCATGACTATTTTAAACAAATTCAAATAAATCCAATTTACATAGTTAATTTACTTAGGAAATATTTTTCTACACAGGTAGTTTAAAAGGTAATCTTCTGTGTAACCTATTGCCAGTTATTAATAACTCAGAGGTATTTGAATTAAGATTCTGTAAATATTTGGCACCAGATTTTCAATGTTAAAGGAAGGTAGTGATGATGAGATGGTACTGATGCAAATGAAAATGATTATCATAAAGATTTCAAAACTCAAATATCACTGTCTGCCTAGAAATCTTCTTCCTGTGGCAAAAAAAGTATATATCACTCCATTTCTTAAGGATCCATGGGAGTGTGAACTATAAAAATAGTATTAATATAAATAGTTAAAAGCTTTAGTTAAAATGTATTTAATAATTGATTATAAAAGGTGAGGATAACAATTTGGAAATACTAATATTTTCCTGGAATCTAGAGAAAGATACTAGGAAATTAGTTGTTTTACTTACTGTTTGAAATTTTAAATTTGGAAAGCTAGACGATAGACATTATTTTTATCTTCCTTCTCAAATGATGGCAAAGTCTCTCCATAAAAATTGATTGCCTTGCATATCTCTGTTGAGATTCAATATTATTGCTCTCAGAAACCCCAAAATTTGGAAGGGTATAAGAAGCCACTAGATTAGAGCCAGTCTCCTTTTACCAAACCCAAACACCTAATAAGGATATCTGAACAGGTATTAAATATTTCATTCTCTAGAAAAATACCATGAGGCTAGTCATTTTAAGATGCGTGCTTATAGTCTACTTCCTATTTCTCATAATTTAAGTACATTGGACAATTTTTGGTTGAGAAAGTTTAGACTTTGAAATGCTATCTTTATTTCTTTTCCTTTGTAACATCTATACTCCTGTACCCTAAATGAATAAAACTACCAATAATGGATATATTAAGTTTAACTTTTGATAAAAAGTGGCATTCAATGAATGAAAACTACATAAATCCTTATAATAATAGCATAATCACTCATACCTTGATGTAAGGTGGAGCAGAATGGAATTTTTGGAGGGCTTTCATATTGTATCAGCCACTCTAATGGTAAAACCCTTTCAAATATCTCCCATGGCTATTTCCACATTTCCACATATGTCCCTTAATTTCATCCCTTCCCATGTAAAGTATTGGTATGAGTTTGGTTGGGAGGTCAGAAAGAGGAACAGAGTAGGGCTAAAAAATCAGCATTTATAACATTTATTATCTGCTTGCTAAATTAAATACATTGGTATGATGATGCATTTGAAAAATCCATGCATTTTGCTAGATACCTTGTAAACAACCTCTGTATTGAAAACTCAGTTTATGAGAGTGACAGAGTGCATTTTAGGGTGGTTGTATTGAAGCTAGCACACATACAGCCAAGTAAGCAATCTGAACAGGCATTAATAGGTTGCAGGGGCACCTCATATGCAAATGCTCATTTATAAACCACCTGAATTGCAAACATGCTTTGTCTAATGAATGTGAAGCTATACTTCCAATGAACACAACAAAGTACTGACATCCATTAGAAAGTACTTGTGAAACAGTCAGGCTTTGAGGACTTGGTTTTGATGATTTGGAAGGCAGCGGGAGAGAGCAAAATTAATTTCCACTTGGACAGGGGTTTCTTTTTCTTGCTAATTTGAAATCAGAGCTAACAGTAATAATGGTTTCTGATGACCCTACAGCTCTCTCTTCCTTTAGACCAGACTGATTGGTCTTCATTAGACCAGACTATGAACAAATAGGTCATTTTCTACAAAAGGGCTATCATACATGTGCTTTCTATTGCCATATCTGAAACCCTATCATGTTTTAGTTGAACATCAATCTTTAGCATTCTGACTACAAAACATATCCTATGATTGTGCGTTAAAGCTGATGGTGACTGAAAATAATTGCTACTTATAATTAATAACGACATTGGAGGGCTTTCAGTCTGCTTTGTTTGGCATATAATATATGTATTTCTTAGCCTTGCACTTTGGAAGAAACTATTTGCTGTCCTTATTTTCCAGCACTGGCTATGATGTATACTGTAGAGAGATAAAACAATTTGTCAAAGGTCAAACAAAACAAAGGTCAAACAAGAAAAGTACTGGGAATAACATTTCAAGCTTACTAATAACCAGGCACTTAGTTCCATTGCCTGGCATCCTCATGTATGGTACTCTGACAGAGCTTCTACTAGATGTACTACCATTTCCACTTCATTTTCTATAACTGTTCTTTAGACTGGAGCTTACCAGAAGCAATATCACACAGTAACAAATATGACCCTATCTTAACAGAAATTTGAATAAAACAGAGGTCAGTTGTGATCCAAACAAACAGAAGAATGAATCGACCTCTGCAATACATTATTTAGTCATTCTTCTTTTAGTTTACCTTGAAAAATAAAATCGTATATTTCTCTTGGAAAGTCTTATTCTATACTAGCAAGTGATTGATTTTTTACCAAATGGTTATAAGACAATCAAGTAAAATACCAAACACAAAGGGAGCCCATAGAAACTTAGCTGGTCATACCTCAAACTAACATTTACAGTCCCAAAGTCTATTATTAAAATAGTTATGAATAGGTTCACATACAATGAGAAATTCATGTTTACAAGACATTTACTGAATGAAAGTAGACATCCTATCAAAAATTCAGCCCTAGAAGCTTGCCACAGAGATGGTTTCTAGCTATGCTGTCAGATTACCACATATATAAATCTTCCTTTTCCATTTAGAAGAATGTTGATTGAAAAAACAATTTGAGAACTGTAATCTGTATTTGCAGCTGGATATACTCAAGAGGAATGGTATAGAAAAGTGGGAAGAATTCTGTTAAATTATCACTTTTCCAAGCTGACCTTATATTGGGCTCCTGAATTGATAATTTTTGACAAAATTATAAAGTTAATTTAGATGGTGGATGGACATATTTCTTAACCTGTTTTGGCAGATATTCTGATTGAATATTTTGGGGGAAAGAAGTTAAGAAATTGTAGGGGCTAGTTATTTCAATACATTGAAATCATCTGTGTAGATGATTTGAATGTTAAAATAATATAGCATTAAGCACTTATTGCCATCCCAGTAGTAAAAAATACTGTGTGCTATAATTAATTCTCTCTAGTATTATTAATAGTTAGAACATAATTATTATTTCTAATACATAGAACTTGAGGTACTGATAAGCTAAGAGGTTTTCAGTTTCACATTCCTGTTGCCTTTTTAATCTCAATGTAAATCAGTAGAAGAAGCCATGTCAACTCAGAGTTAGAAACCAGATTTATTCTAAGACCACTGTGTTGTGATTTTCTATCAAAATGTTTTTACCTGCTTAGTCTAATTCATTTTTTTATTTCAGCATATTATGGGGGTACAAATGTTTAGGTTATGTATGTTGCCTTGCCCCCCCCCAGTCAGAGCTTCAAGAGTGTCCATTCCCCAGATGGTGCACATTGCACTCGTTATGTATGTATATACCCATCCTCTCCTGTCCCCTTCCATCTGTCCAACGCCCTATAAATGTTATTCCTATATGCCCACTTAGGTGTTGATCAGTGAAACCAATTTGCTGGTGAGTACATGTGACACTTGTTTTTCCATTCTTGGGATACTTCACTTACTAGAATGGGTTCCAGCTCTATCCAGGAAAATACAAGAGATGCTATATCACCATTTTTTCTTATAGCTGAATAGTATTCCATGGTATACATATTTCACATTTTATTAATCCACTCATGTATTGATGGGCACCTGGGTTTTTTCACTGACTCAGAGACTAAACAGGGCGTGTCATTATCCAAACGAAAATCTAAAGGTAAGAAGCAAAATCTGATCCAGATGGGAAGGAATCCGCGAAAGAACTCTGGAAGTATAAAGAATCAATCAGAAAGCACACCCCCAAAAAGGAACACCTGCTCTCTAGCAATGGACATTAACCAAAGTCAGAACATTAAAATGACAGAACATAATTCAATTTTAAATACTTCAACTTTAAATAGCTCATAGGACGGCACTTGTAGCTCTTAGCTTGATATAACTGATTCTATTTTTAATTACATTTTATGACAGTCCAGATCTGAAAAGCAATCTATTGTTCCTCTGTCAGACGAGTGCATGCTTCTCTGGTTCATACCAAATCGACAACTACATCTACAGGAAACCAAAATATTGGATAACTGAGCCTGCTCCATACATCCAGAAAAAGTAAGAGAAATTTATCCAATCTGATTATTTAGGGCTAGAATTGTCAAGCATCGTTGTTTGAAATGGGTTCCATAAGATCTTTTGTAGATATATCATGCATAAAAGCATAAAATGATCACATTCACTTCACATTATTTGAATCAACATAACATTCAACTTTTTTGGCAATTGAGATTTTGCTTCAGTAATGGCATTAGAAAGTAGTACTCTATTCTGTCACATCAGATAATAACTGTATTTCTATTTTCTTTTTATTATAAATCAATAATGCAATTAACATAACAAGATCCCCAGAGCTATTTACGTAATTATTACTCTTATAATGAAAAGAATTACCACATAAGATGTAAAACAGTTTGAAACAAAAATCATAAAACAGGTACCAGAAAACAGCTTTCCAGAAATAAAAATATACATTTTATGTGACCTTTTTTCTTTTTTCAGGATTTTGTATGGACTAAAAAAAGAATAGCATTGATCAAATTAAGGAATATATCCTACTAACTGAAAATATCAACATAATATAATTTTGTTTACCAAAAAATGCTATATTTTAGTTATGTTGATACTATTTTATAAAAACACAAACCAGGTGTGGTGGCTCATGCCTGTAATCCTAGCACTCTGGGAGGCCGAGGTGGGAGGATTGTTTGAGTTCAGGAGTTCGAGACCAGCCTGAGCAAGAGCAAGACCTTGTCTCTACTAAAAATAGAAAGAAATTAGGTGGGCATGGTGGCACATGCCTGTAGTCCCAGGTACTTGGGAGGCTGAGGCAGAAAGGGTTGCTTGAGCCCAGGGGTTTGAGGTTGCTGTGACCTAGGTTGATGCCATGGCACTCTAGCCCGGGGAACAGAGTGAGACTCTGTCTCAAAAAAAAAAAAAAAAAAAGAAAAAGAAAAACACAACCTCTCAAGACTCAATCAGGAAGAAAAAGAACCCCTGAACAGCCTAATGTCCAGTAACAAAATTGAAGCAACAAAAAATCTTCCATCAAAAAAACGTCTTGGGGCAGACGATTTCACACCCAAATTTCCTGACATACAAAGAAGAACTGGTACCTATCCTGTAGAAATTATTTCTTAAAATCAAGAAGGAAGGAATCCTCCCCAACTCATTCTATGAAGCCAGTATCACCTTGATACCAAAGCCAGCAAAGGACACAACAAAAAAAGAAAACTACAAACTTATATCCCTTATGAATATAGATACAAAATTAGTCAATAAAATACTGGCAAACTGAATTTAACAGCACATCAAAAAAATAATCCACAATGACCAAGTGGGCTTCATCCCAATTATGCAGGGTTGGTTCAACATACATAAATCAATAAATGTGATTCACCACATAAATAAAAGCAAAATGAAAGACCACATGATAATTTCAATAGATACAGAAAAAGCACTTGACAAAACCCAGCACCCTTTCATTATAAAAATTCCCAACAAAGTAGGTATAGAAAGCACATATCTCAAAATTATAAAAGCCATATGTGACAAACCCACAGCCAACATCATACTGATTAGGGAAAAGATGAAAGCATTTCCCCTAAGAACTGTAACAAGACAAGGATGCCTACTGTCATTACTTATATTCAACATAGTACTGGAAGTTCTAGCCAGAGTAATCAGGCAAGAGAAAGAAATAAAGTGTATACAAATTGGGAAGTATGTCAAACTATCACTTTTCACTAGCTATCGGATATAATATCGAGAAAATCTCTAAGACTCCACCAAAAGACCCCTGGAATTCATAAATAAATTCAGCAAAGTCCCAGTTTACTACCTGTACTTTTTAAAAACTTGTTTACAAACAACTTTAGTACATGAATAAGAAACTAGGAATCTGACCATGCATATACACCAATTACTATTTTAATCAAGTAACACTTATAATCAACTTAATCTGATGTACATTTAATGCCATTCATGAGTTGTTTGCAGGATGATTAGGCATAAATGCTAAGTAGTTAGCATAGATAGTGCTAACTGATTAGTATTAATGTTTATATAGATATATCTTACTCTCTCTCTTTCTCTCTCACACATACATTCTTCCCATCTCACTTTTAGGTTTCCCATTTTCTACTAATTGTATCAGTCAAAGATCGTGAACATTAAAGACAATGAGGGGTGGTGGCAGGAATTCTTACTAAGACTGATCACATACTTAGTTAACAGTGGTAGATGCAAGCATCAGGAATCAGAGTGAGGTTTATTTAAGTGGATAAATAGTATTGAAATGTCTTGGCATATTAGTAGACAGTGAAATTCAATGAGATATAGTATCCAGAAGTGGTGCTCAAAGGCCCCACTTAGACTCTCAGATCTCTGAGTATCACAAAGTCCATGATTAATGTATGATGGTAACTGGAGGGGGGATAGGGCAGCAGGGATAGTCTCAAGTCTGAAGAGGGACTATGTCCTTAGGTCAGAAAGTGCCTCTCATGGCAAAGATTAAAGGGTTTCAGGTCCAGGTAATATTGGTATCTTTTATTTCATAAGTAATACTTGAAGACTCATCAGAACTTATACTTTATGCCAAAAAGCAGCCAGAGTGAGCCTTCTAAATGTAAATTAGGGCATTTCATTCCCCTGCTAGACACTTCAAGTGACATTCCATCATACCTAGAATGAAATCAAAACTTATTGCCATGGATTGCAAGGCTTACTATGACTTGCCCTGTACCTAACCCCTCTTTTGGATTTTCCCTAGAACATGCCAAACCCACTGTCATCTCTGGGATTTTGTACTTTCTGTCCTCTTTTCCTGCAACCATGTTTCATTCCTTTAATTCATTAAGGTCTCTGTTCAAATGTCACCTTCTCAGAGATGTCCTCTTTGAAAACCCTTTCCAAAACAGCATGTCCTTCACTCTCTAGTCTTTATTTTTCCTTTTAGAAGACATTATTGAATGCATTTATTTGTTATTTTATACTTCCTCTATTAAATATCAACTTCATGAAGGCAGAACTTTCTGTCTGTTTTATCATTTTTATCACTAGCACCAGAGTTAGAATTATTGCTATTAAACTAATGAAATATAAGTTTCAGAAACTCTCACATGCATAAGCTCCTTTCAAGGCCTTGCATATGATGTCATGTTTATAATATGTAGTTGTCTTTGCTACTATGTAGGCTTACCAAAAATGTGTAAGCTTCAGACCCCACTAAACTCATGTTTATCATCTAGTGCCTGCCACCTCATGAGCCCTCAACAAATATTTTCAAATAAAAGAATAAAAATAAATAAATACCTTAAATACTTTAGGATAAAAAGATTTGTTAGATCTTTCCTTAATAACAGGTTTTGATAAGGATCTAAAGACAAACTTTGCTTATTTCATAATTTTTTTTTTTTTAGTGTTAGGACACCAAATTAGGACAGAAGTATGCATTATGATTTACTGCCTTAACAAATGGTGTTCCAATTATAATTACATTCCTTTGGTCTTAGCCCTCTTTCTCTTATATTTTTTAAGCTATGAACTACCCTTTCTGGTATATCTAGGGAGTATTCATACTTTAAGAAAATCACTGGAGCATGATTGCCTCCTCATTATTGTACTGGGTTATTTTTTGCTTTTCCCCACATTGTTTTCACAGTCCCCAGGCCTTTTAAGAAAGTTTATGAATTTAACCAGGATTGTGCCATAAAGTGTCATTTGACTAGTGTAAAAATAGACACATGCTCTATGCATACCTTGTAAATATAGTTAAATACATATATATACACATACACATATGCACACATATAACACACACACATGTATCTGCTTAGAGAGAGACAGAGAGAGATTTAGTAAGCAAATCTTAGGATTTATTTTCACTTGTTAATAAGGAATTCATAAAAATGAGCCATTAATAAAAAGAGCTTAGTTAAATAATACATTATACTTTAAATAATGGTCAAAACTAGTTACAATGAAAACTATCTATGAATTGATCACTCTCAATTTATAGAAGCCCATCTGCCTTGGTTTTTAATCTACTCAAATTGTTTTTTGGCCAGTAGCACTGCCTGAGGCAAATTTATATCAACCTGACAAAAAGCAATAGAAAGTCTTGCTTCAGAGGTTCTCATTGCTTAAAGCTACAATACTTCTTTAAAAGCTCCAAGGTATTATAATTAAAAATATATCAATTGCTTAACGTGTCAACCAAAGGCAGTTATTGTAAAGCCTTATTTCCCCTTAAACAGCTAGACTCTCATTGCTCATGTGTGATTGCATTTATAGAAAAAATATAATTAAAGTGCAAATGTAACTTCTGGGAAGGAAACCTCATCAAAGCATCCCCAAACCTTCTGGAATATGTCCACTTTCTGGGAAGCTGTACATAGTGACATTCTACTCATATTTAAAGATAAACACTTGCAAACATAATTAACATGCAGATATTTGATGGCAACTTGAAGGGAGGGGTGAAAAGACTCTCTCCAGAAATGCTAATTTGATTTTAGTAACGGAATGGAAATTGAACATGTAGGTAAAGATATTTCTTTTTAGTGATTTCCTTTGCTATTTTATCTTCCTCTTTCCCCTTCCCCCCTTTTTTGCTCAACAAATGTAGAATGTAATTAGTAGCATAATGATTAAAGAAATAATTAGGCACTCCAGGCTCACATAGAGATAATCTAGGACAATTTCAAGCTTTTACTACCATGTCAAATTAGAAAATTCTGTCTCTTACAAAAATTTCTGAAGCAAAATTAACCCATATTCCCCTGATTCCACCACAAAAATATATGAAAATAATAAAAACTACAAAAAAAGATACATTGATGGCAAAGGAAATGTTCTTTCATCTTGTGTGAAAATAATGAAATCACTTCTCCATACATAATAATTCAAAAATCTGTTCTAATCTGTTGAGTTTGTGCAAACAAGTTGCATTTCATGGAATACCATTATTTTAATTAAATAACAGACTCAACCCACTGAAAATAATTGTGTTGTTAATCTCGCTACATTCCTTTGAACTGAGCATGAGGAAAAACTGGTCAATGTTAATCAATTGCCTTCCAGGAACAGAGAGCTCTTTTGACAGAGTTGCATAATGGATGAAGCATAAAATGAGATAATTGGGAGATGTTTGTTCTAGAGGGTACTAAGTTCATAATTACAATGAAAATATTCTTTAATATCCTAATATTTCTTTTGTAAATACACACACTTTGTCTCTGTTTGACTACATCAATATATTTCTCCAAACCAATAATGTTCTGTTCATCTGTAACCTGGCCCTGAGGTTTGAAAACTCACCAAAGAATATAAATAATACCAACTACTCATATATGTTTCTAATGTGAGTGCTATTACATAGTCATTTAAGGATAACACCTTAACCAGAAAGATAAAACCCTTTTTGAATGCATGCCCCCAGGGTTGTTCTTAGGAAAAAATTTGAATGCTATATTCCAAAATTTTAAACCTGCCTTGTTCCAGGATTGTTTTATATACTTCACAATCCCAGGTGAATGTCTATATATTAGATGCTAGCAAATTCACAGGCAGATAAAGATTTTTCAGAGGTGCTATAAATCAAGCAGTAACAGTTCAACAACTTGTTTCTTATAAGAAAATCAAAGTATTTTGTTGAGAGATTTTGTGCTTTGTCATATAGTTGGGAATAATACCTTAACACATAATCGTAAGCAAGTTACTAATATATTGCATTATGATTTTTTTACAGTTTACTAACACTTTCTTCCTTACAACAATGTCATGAAGTAGGCAAGGCTAGTTTTGGCATCTCTATTTCCACTGTACAGATGAGAAAATTGGGGCTTAGTCAGTAGGTGGCAGAAAGAGAACTTGAATTCAGGTCTTCTAACTCCAGGTCTAATGATTATTTTCCTTTACAACATTAAGAAATAATATTTTAAAGAACAGAAGAATAAGTTTGGGAGGGGTTAAAACCATGATATTGGTGCCCATTCTCTTACCAGGCCAGTCACGGGTATATTACCTGCCTTATCCGTCTGACAAATTTCACAGTGCTAATGATGTATGTCAAAATGCCTAGCAACTGGTCTGTACAGATTATACAAAATATCCATTTTAATTTAAATATTAATAATTTATATCTCTTTTCTGAGACATATTCTTCTGTTGGTTGCTAAGCCCTTAACTATTAATTTGAGAAGATTCCACCACGGCCACATAGTTGTTATTGGTGTAAAAGGAAACATGCCAGGAACCAATGTTCAGATGGGAATGCAAACCCTCAGAGATTTCATAAGACACCACTGAAGCTTTTATTTCTGTTTTAAAGCTTGAGTGATGTTTAAATATTATTATTTGCAGGATAACTATATATTTGCTTTTTTAAACACTAGAGAGAGTTTCAAGATGCTTATTTAAAATTAGGGTTGGCAGGAAACTTAGCCAGCATGTACCGCAGCCCTCTTATTTTTACAAATAAAGAAAATAAGGTCTAGACATGTTGTGACTTGACTCAGTTCACATAGTTAGTGGTATAGCTGGAAATACATTTCTGCTGTTTATGTCCCAGTCAGATCTCATTCCATCAGATCATCTAATCTCTCCTCAATCCTTTGCATAATGTAGGCTTGAACAAAATATATATTAGTTAATTTTGATATTATTTAATAGAGTAATGATAGTTCTAAAAACATCATTACCCAAATAAAATGATTCTTCTATCTTATGTTTAATTATATAAATTCAGAATGCTTTTCACTAGTAAAAATAACATTATTTTCATTAGGCATTACATTTTTATATAGTATTTTCTAATTCTTTATCACTCTCACATTGATGCTCTTGATGTCAAATCCTCAGAACTTCATTTAAGTTGAAGTTAAATGAAGTTAAACATGTCAATATGAGCTATTTCTCAGTAATTATATGAATAGCAATCTTGTGTACATGTGAGCTATAAAGTTTAACATTTAAGGTTCTTACATTTTTAAGAAGAGATAGCTAACTCCAAATAAAGACCTCCATCTTCTCATTGGGTAGAATACTTTATCTTTTCCTGGAGCAGTCACACTTTTCTCTGAATCAAAGGTGACTTACTTTACATCACATGAAATACTTTATGTTGTGGAACACAACATTGTAAAAACTAATTGAAGCCCGCAGTTTGTATTTGTTCATAGGCAGAGACATTAGGGCTTCAGAGATATGATGTCTAGATAACATTAAAAATATTCCCAAAGTTCTTATTCTTATTTCCCTTATTTTTCACTGTAATTGCAATAATTTTGTAACCAATCTCATTGCCTCTCTTTTGTCTCCATTTCTGAATTCAGCTGCCAGATTAATCTGCTTAGAGCCCAGTTCTTAGGATACTACTTTTAATTGTTCCTCAATACTTAAATTTGAATGCCTCTACAATCTTCCCCCATTTGTCCTTTGCTGGCTTTTCTCCTGCTTGAGCATCATAAAGTCCAGTGCATTTCCAGCACAGACCAGGGGAGGGTGTCCTTGTCCACAAATAAGGAGTATTGCTTCCTGGCTATCCCTGCAGTGGCATGGGGACCTCAGGCTATCTCAGGTAGCTAATAGGAACCATTAAAACATTCAAGGACTACCTCTAGTTCTTACTATTTCTAAGACAATACAGGATACTGAGTGACAGCACTATGAATCTCTCAGTTGAAGTAAACACCCATAATATTCACTTTAGACCTCAATGATATCCCCTTTCTCTTTCTTCTTATGTATACTACTCCCTCCCTAAGATATTGCTCTTCTTTTATCTTCCACAACAATTTTGAGTACAATACTTAAACTCTTATACCTCAGTTTTCTCATCTGTAAAATGGGGATGACAATGATAACTACTCCATAGAGTTGATATGAGAGTTGAATATAAATCACATGGAACAACACCTGACATATAGTAAGTTTATAGTAAATGTTAATTGGTATTAGTATATAGTAAAATCATCATTATTACTAGCATGATCATTATTATTATTTCTCATCAACCCGTGAGTATAATATAGAACAGAGGGATTATTTTTATTTTTATTACATTTAAGTTCAGGTTTCTATTTTTAATTTTAAAACTCCATTAGTTAAATTCATAAGTCATAACATGTAACCAAAATGTTTATACCCCCATAATATCCTGAAATAAGTAAATTAAAAAGAAAATTAAAATTAAATTAAATTAATTAAATTAAATTAATCATTCCATATGACTATTTGTTTCTCTGTTATTAACACAATCTCTACCCCTGCTCAAGTTGGTAGGATGGACTTTTTTAGGAAGAAAAGAAAGGAACAAAAAGGAGTGAAAGGAGGATGAGAAGAACACTTTCACAATATAGCAGCAAAGAGGGTTCACATTCAAAAAGTCTCATCTATCTAGAGTTTGTGAGAACAGAAATCTCTTATTCCTAATTTTTTTATATAGAACCTAGCTATGTTAAGTGCTGGAATGGTGCTTTCTCTTTTGAATATCTCCCAAGTTCTATAATAATGTTATTCATTTAATAAATCAATGTTGAGTGCCTATTCTCTTCCAGACACTATGTAAAACAGTGTCTCAAAAAAGCTTAAGCAGTGGATGAATGTTTGGATGGGATCATAATAAGGAGAAATTGATGCTGAGGAACAAGAAAAAATGAAAGCTGTTCATATTGTAAAATATCTTACTTTACCTAAACTATATTCTTATTTAAGCAATTCTTTGTTCAAATCCTTGGTATTTATTATTATCCTTATGTACACTTATATAAATATCTTGTCTCTCCAGTTAGATTGTGAGGTCTTTGAGGGCAGAGACTATGCCTGTTATAAATGTTCTGGAAGTTTTTAGTAACCCTGCTTTCTTTATGGATTTGAAATATCTGGGAATTTGGTGAGTATAAGGATTTAGTATATGGTTGCACATAAACCCCAAAACATCTCAACATATAGGTAGAACAGAGTGCTCTTTTCTGAGATTCTTGTGTCCAATTACCTCATTTGACTATGATGCACCTTCTGGAAACTACTTTTAACTGACTGGGATTATCAACAACTATCTCTCCACCTATAATTTCTAGCCATAGGAGAATCCATGTTTTCCATTTCTGTCTCCTCCTTGTTTCCTAATCCCTACTAAGACAGAAAGCAGTATAAACAGCTTACTTTCCATTCATTTTTTTCCTTCATAACGTGTGTTACATAGAGTTTGTGCTTTGTTTTGTGTTTAATGAGGGTGATTGCAAAACCATCAATGTTTTATTTCCTCCATTATAAGTTATAGATCTGTGATTAGAATATTTCCCACAAAAGGAAACCTCAAGATGTCATGTTGTCTATTACACACCTCACTTAGGTGGCATTAACAGAGACAGAGGTGGGGTTTGAAACTGGGAAGAGTATTTTTCAGCCTTCTGAGTCAAAATATGAGAGCTGGAGAAAACACAGAACTCAGAAGGTCTGTGCTGGAAAGCACTTTTTAATAATTGCAATGTGTCTTACTTAGAAAATATGCATATCTTCTGACCTTTTAGGAAAGGAAAATGTTTTCCACCTAGTTTTAATTTGACAACTTCCTGTTACAACTATTGAATTTTAAATGACAAATTTTGTTCTTCAGTTTTCACACTGGGTAAAGAGATTTGGCACTTAGCATATTTTAACTCAACCAAATTTTAGTGATGAATATTTGATATTTTAGGTAACATACTTAATGAGTTCATGGATGTTCCAATAACCTGTGCCAGTTTTAAATTGATGTCTAGATTTTATTACCAATTGAAAACTCTAAACACCTCTCTCCTTCTTCCTTTTCTTTCCTGTCCTTTCCTCTTACTCTGGCAGCCTTTTAGTGAAGGTGCACATCTGCTGCCATAAACACACAAATTAGCACATCAATGTTTCGGATGAAAAAAAAAGTCAGTGCAATAAGAGAATGTTTTGAAAGCAAGCCAGTTTGTCAGTAAATTATAAGCTTCATTACCATAAAACTCTAACAAATACAACCCACATCTCATTAACTGAAAGCACAATATGACTGCAGCAATATTCATCTCCCCAAAGAGTGCATATTGATAGCAAAAAGATAAAAGTTTTGCTTAGAGCTGCCACTAATGACAGCATTAACTTTATTTATTAAAGAATGTGTAAGCATTTTGCAAAATGTACATTTTACCCCTCCCCCATCTTTTTTTATCTGATTGAGTACAGTGGCAGGTTATACAGTATAAGAGTTATATGATGCCTAACTTCATTGTACTTTAACATCATTCTAATGATTCTTTAACATCACTCTACTAAGAATGGGAAAACATTTTTCCAGGAAATGCTTCTACTTTCTATGGCTGGCAAAATTCTCCCACATCACATATATGGCCAAAATTCCATATACCATTTAGTTCTCTGATAAGGTTATTTCTGGATAAAAGGAAAGGCATTCACTTCAACACTTTATGAAAAGTAGAAACCTATTTTCAAATATACAGTATGCAACAAATTTTTCAAGAGTTTAGGTAGCCCCAAACCTCTATATAAATTATCTTGTTTTAAAATATTTCTAAAATTTTAAGAAAGCAGATGGGTACAATAACACATGCTTGTAGTCTCAACTACTTGGAAGGCTAATGTAGGAGGATCACTTGAACCCAGGAATCCTGGGCTATAGTGTGTTATGCCTATTGGATGTCCACACAGAGTTTGGCATCAATATGGTGATCCCCTGGAAGTGGGGACCCACAAGGACCACTCTTGCCTAAGAAGGGTGAACTGGTCTACATCAAAAACAGAGCAGGTCAAAACTCCTGTGCTGATCAGTAGTGGGATAAACACCTGTAAATAGTCATTGCACTCCAGCCTGGGCAACATAGCAAGACCCCATCTCTTAAAAAAATTAAGAAAGCAAAATGATGTGCTGTATAGTTTTTGTAATAGCTTATAGACAGTTGAAACTGCTAAAGAGAACCAGTTTCAGAAGAGGTTTAATTCCAAATTAATGAACTCATTTGGCTGACAGAAGGGAAAACAGAGTAACAAAAAGAAAATAAGTTGCTAGTATAAGGTGATTAAGAATGGTAGTTTAGTCAACTAATTATGGGCCAAGTTTGTGAAAAGAATAGTGTATGAGTTTAAATGACATGATGTCTTGGACTCATTTTTACATATTCTAGACAAATGTATAAGATGGTGCACAGATAAAACAGGATTGATAAAACATACTGATAATTATTGGCGCTGGGTGACGAGTACATGGGAATGTTCCATATTATACTCTTATAATCTTTTTTCTATTCTACAAGGAAAAAGGGAAAGTCTGAGAAAGAAACAGCATTGTGGAAGGAAAAGTGTATTGTGTTTCACCAGAGCAGGAGTTAAATCCTGAATGTGCCAGCCTTTAGCTCTATGGCCTCATGCAAATTTCTGAGATTATTTCTTTATTTATAATATGGGGATGGTTATTCATACATCACAACATTGTTATGAGGATTAAGCATACGATTTGTGAAAGTGAGACTAGCATATAGGTACTGCAAAATGCTCCTTTTCTTTATCTGGAAGTAAGGTTATCAGATTCAGTTAAAACTTACTTTTCAGATTTGATATTTTCTGTTTTTTAGTAGCCCATGGAAATTTTATCAACAACTGGTTTTGTTTAAAAGATCATAATGTAAAAAGTGATATCCACTTACATCTACTTTTCCCTCTCATTTTTTTATTTGTCAGCATTTGATCAGATTAAAAATAAAAGTTTACTTGACATAAAAAAGATGTAAAATGTAAAAAAATTAAAAACTCATGGAAAAGCAAAACATAGTACTCAGTTTAATTTGAAATTCAGATAAATGAATAGTTTTTAGTGTAAGGATGTCTCCTGTAATATTTAAGGCAGAATAATACCAAATTTACCTTGAAATCAAATACAATTGGTTGCCCTATATTTTATCTGGCAACTTTATCTAAAAGGGATACTTTAATAAGTAAAATAGTCTTGCAAAGCCTTGCCGTAACAAGTATAATGCAGTTCCAGAGAAGAGTGTTAGCTACAGTATTAGGGTTAGCACTTAATTGAAAATTTGGCATTGAAAGAACAGAAAGAGACTAATGAGGGAGATTTCAGCAAAGATAACACACCCAGAAATAAGCACAATGCCAAATCTCTAAGGGCTAAATATTGCTTTAGGTTATCCATTATATCTCCCTCTCTCCCTCTTTCCTCTCTCCCTCTCTTTCTCTTTCTGTTGCTTCTAGTATTCAATTGCTCATTTTTTCTTTAATGTTGTACTTGATTTTCTATAACCATTGTACTGGGAATATGTCTATTAATGTTCTTAACATTCTGTTGGAGTTCTAACAATGATTTATTAAAAGAAAAACACAGCCTCAGAACTATAAAATGGTTGTGAATGAAATCTTCAGTAAGCAATGTCCAAAAATGACTTGGTTTCAAGGCTTTGCATACCAAATAAAGGAACATCAATCTCAAGTAAAATTAAAACAATATTTCTTCACTCTCTGTGTAGTATAGCAGTTTCTCATGAAGGCATAGTTTAACAATTCAATTCTATCTACAGCAAATCAAATCCATACATGCACACATGGATTAATTTTAAGTTGAAATTTTTTAAAAAGCAAACAAACCTGCAGCTGTCTTAAGAAAAGAAATTAACTTCAGTTCTCTACACATTCATGAGCTTATATAGAAATAAAATACACACTGTTATTAATATAAGCTGATATAGAAATTTAAAATACCCATTCATTCATTGCATCTCCATTATCTGGATTAGTTGTGTGGAATTTTAGCTTTTCATTATCCAGAGGTAAATTTGCTATTGTTCCATATATATTTCATATGGTATTTAGATGCTTCTTCCTAGATGCTTTATGTTTCATATATATTCTTTCTTTCCCTAAATGTATGCTCTTTGAGGGAGCATGTATTTTCTTTCTTTTATAGAACTTCAGAAGTATCTAGTAGAATGTCATACAAAAAATACATAAACAATGACCAAAAACTAATTTAGGAATATCAAACAATGAATGTAATATTCTTTCTCTTAAGTTGTCAGATAATATCCAACACAAAGAGGCTGATTCTTTAAAACAGATCAGGACTAAAGAGAGGCAAAAGAAGTGTATAAGACACAACTTTAAGGAGATTCTCACTCTTAGTGCAGGTTTAGCACTTTCCTGAACCTAAGAGCAAGCACCTCCTTCAATTGTGCACCCAAGGTGCCTCACTTGCCCCACCCTAGCCTAGGCCCTGTCTTTAAAAGTGCTGGCATGTCTATAAAGGCACTTGTGTGTTTAAAACCACATTTTTTTTGGAAAAAAAGACTTCTTTTTAAAACTTTAAGCAAAGTGCATCAAAGAACTTTTTCTGTATAAACCATGGTGTCTTTCCAGCAGATATCACAGTCATTGCTTAACATCTGCTCACCTTTGCCATCTGCTTTCAGCTTCTTGAGGTAGGACTATTTCCTGATTGCCACCTGCTTGTGAAGCTCATGCTTTCAGCCTTGTCAACCTTTACCAATTCTTGCTGTTCCTCTGGGACCAAGAGTAAAATGGAAGAGATTCTTTGTATTCTTGAGACATTACAAATGGACATATTTTTGGCATTTTTTTCTTTTCTCAGATTTTCCCTTGATAGCCAATATGTTTCACATCCCAAACTAAAATATTAAATATTATTTATTCATAAATATTAAAGTGAATATAACAATACAATAATTAACATAATGGTCAGTAAACTCTCAATATTACTTCACAAAATCACCGACCCTCCTGTGTTTGTGATAATATTGTATTCGGTTTTGTAGTAGAAGGTTATGACATGCTTCCTTCTTCATATTCTTTTTATGCAACAGAGAAGTGCTCAGGAAAATAACAAAAAAATTAATTGTTGAAAAATAGGACTGAAGCTGTGATCTTGCTATTATTACCATGATGGAAAAAATGCAAGCTCTCATGATGGCATTATGTCATATTTTTATATTATAAAATAATATTAAAGTCATATTATTTACCTGTGATGATTTTAAAAATAGTTAGAGACAGCCAAAAGAAGTATGTATATTTTTTGTGTAGGAATAGCACAGACATAAAGCAACATTTTCATCACATTATATCAAGGGCACATACCATCATCATGACTTCTCTCTACTGATGTTTACCTTGTTCTCCAGGCTGAAGTAGTATTTTTCCAGATTTCCTCACTGCAGAAGTGCTCTTTTTTCCCCCTTTCTAATCTTTACTTTTTAGAAGGAAGTGATTTCTCACCCCACACTTAAGGAGTGAGAAGTTATGCTCCTCCAACTCTGCTGAGGGTGGAGTAGCTACATAAATTATTTGTAATTCTTACACAAGGAAAATTTACCTTTAGTCCTGCCTTTATTTGTTCATTCATTATTTCATTTATATTAGCATGAACTTGTAGATATTTAATTTACATTTTGACCTATAATCCAATATTACTTTTTTAGTTTGTTAAAATTGTTCCAACTTTGGCCATTGGGAACTCTTCTTGTTGAATACCATGTCCCTTTGGCATAACCACATTATCATGGGTTTTCCTACTTCTTTTCTTTTCGCTTTCTGGCAGATGCTACAGTCCATCTTGTAAATTTCCTGTCCCAATCTCAACTCAACTATAGCATATCTTCAAGGAACCCTGGTTCTTTTACTAGAGAATGATATTAGAAAATAATATCTGGACACTATATGTACTTATTGCTATAGGGTGTTGTTGTTCCTTGGACCTCTCAGCTGACAAAGGAAGGGGATATATGTGTTCATAATAACCCGCATATACACAAATATCTAAAATATTTCTATATGTAACCATTTGTATTTCTATTAAACTAAATATGAGTTCATACCGATGCTACCTAATTCATTATTCATTATTCATTCTTTGCTTAACTGTAAACTCCCACTACTTACTTGTTTACTTAATTATTCAATTCCAGTATAGATGTATAATAATACCATAATTGTTAGCTCACATCACTGTGGGAAAGAACTTCATCAACTAGAATATGGTGCTTCTGTACAGTTCCTTGTTCCTTGTGCCTTTAGTCTTACAGACTCCATTCATTGTTAAAGTTACTTAAGTCTGTAAATTATTGTCCCACCTCCTTCAGTGAGGTTGTTTCATACATTTATAATACAGTTAAAAGGTTTTGTTACATTCTGAAGACCATCCTGGGACTCTCCCAATCTCATAAATGATGTTTTCAAATTTACTTATGTCAAATTAAATTACTTATACTATAATGTTTAGTGGGTTTTGACAGAAGAATAGTATAATATATACACAATTACTTTGCTATACCTGGTAGTTTCTCTGTCCCAAACAATTACTTGTGCTTTACTTATTCAACCTTCCTCATCTCCCTGAAATCCTCTGGTAACCACTAATTTATTTACTGTCTCTATAGTTTTTCCTTTTACACAATATCATATATTTGGAATCATACAATATGTATCATTGTCAGATTGATTTTTGTAACTTAGAAATATGCATTTAGGGTTCATCCATGTCTTTCCATGGAATAATAGCTAATTTATTTTTATTGTTGTATAATACTTCACAGTGTGGATGTACCACAACTTGTCCATTCACGTACTGAATGACATGTTGCCAGCTTTTAGTTTGGATGATCATGAATAAAGTAGCTATAAATATTCACTTGCACTTTTTTGTGTGGACATAAGTTTTCAAGTTAGTTGGGTAAGTAGCTGGGAATATTATTGATAGATCACATACTAAGACTATGTTCCCCTTTTAAGAAACCTCCAGAGGACTGAACCAAAATGGTGGACTGCAAGCAGCGTTCGCAATGCTGCTCTTGAGGAGAGGATCGAAAGTGACAAATAGATATTCACCTTTGGATCAATTATCTAAATGAGTGCACTGGGAATCAATGGAGAGGAGTCAGGAGTGAAGTGAAGAAGAGAAGTGGGATGACATATTCAGCAGGACTGGAGGTACTTACGGAAGGGGCCCACATGCGGGGAAGGAACAGAGGGGAGAATACAAAGCTCTATGCTTCCCCTGAGTATATTGCACCTGGAGTAGAGGGAGGGCCTCTCCACAATAGCAGGCCTCTAGATAGATGCAGATACCTGACCTGAGGTTGTGCAGCTGCATTGCTCCAGAGAGAAAGCACAGCTGGCTTGCAAATCCTTGGCGCTGCAGCTGGCACCATTGTGACATTCCAACCCCAGAGCTCTACTTATGTCCAGGGGTCAGATATGTAACTGATATCTCCCCATCACCCCTGCTGGGAAGGGAAGGAGCAGGAAGTCCCAGTGCTCATTGGTGGGTGACATACTCCTCCACCATTGCTCCTGCCACTAGGAGACCTGGGCAGAGCAGGATACCCCTGGCTTGGTGCCCACTGCTGTGGCCTGGGTGATCCTGCTCAACCACACCTTCTATGGGATTCAGGCAAAGCATGTGCTCAGAGCTCTTGGCACCCACCACACACTGTTGGGGAAGCTGGACCACCACTCCATTGCTTGTGAGGCCCTGAGCAGAGTGAAAGTCGGTGCATTTGCCACCTTTGGATCTGGGTGGACCACCTGCCATGGGCCCATGCTGTCCTGTGCAGGTGCCCCATGTGCCATGCCCTTCTCATGCTCATCCCCCACACTCCTAGCACTGGAGCCGCTCTGGCCCACATGCATGCACACTGCCCTGTGGGCCTGCTCCATCCCTCACACCTGCCCTTCTCTATGGAATCACTATGTCCTAGAGCTCCACTCCACCCCGCAAGCCAGCTTAGCTCCACATGTATGATGCACCCTCCATGTACCTCGCCCTGCCCGTGCACCCAGCACCTAGGCTAACCAGGCTTGCACACCACACCCAGAAGACCTCCTCTGTCCCATGTGCTCACCTTATCCTATGAGCCAGGTCTTCCTCATGAGAGGGTCTGGCACCATGGGCTTGCCCTGCCATAGGAGTCCTGTGCTGACCACAGTGGAAAGGGGGAGACACAGTACAGCAGCAGTGTTAAAGGCACACAATGCATCCACCCCTCTCTTCTGGAGTAGGACCCAAGCATGCCATCCAGGGGTCCATCCCTACCTTCACTGAGCAACAGAGATCCCATCAGAGGGAAACAGGTGTACCATATTTGTTGTCTCTTTTAACCTGAGAGAAGAGGCCTCAGATGAATAGGAGCCAGCATACAAACTCTGGCAACATGAAAAAACAGGCTGTCTTAACAATCCCAAAGGATCACAATAGCACTCCAGTAATGAGCTCCAACCAAAAGAAAATTGTTGAAATGAGAGATATGGAATTCAGATTATGGATGCAAAGTATGATGAATGTAATATAGGAGATGGTCTAAAACCATTTCAAAGAAAACAGAAAAATAACTGAAGGCATTAATGAAAAATTCACTTAAGAGATAGCATTAGAAAAGAGGTAACAGAACGTAAAGAAATGAAAGAGTCATTTAGGGAATTTCCAAATACAGCAGAAAGCTTTAAAAACAGAGTAGACCAAGCAGAAGAAAGCATTTCAGAGTTGGAATACATGGATTTTGAAGTAATCTAGTCAGTGTAAAATGTAGAAGAAAACAATAAAAAATGAACTATCACTGCAAAAAATATGGTATTATGCAAACCAAGCTAATGTAAGAATCATAGTATCACTGAGTGAGAAGAAGAAAAAGCAAACAGCATAGAAAACCTATTTGAGAGAATAATTGAGGAAAACTTCTCTGATGTTGCTTGAGATTTGGTTATCCAGATACACAATGGTCATTAAAAACCTGGAAGAATCATAGCAAATAGGACATGACCAAGGAAAATATTTATTAGCCTGAGTAAAGTCAAAGTGAGAGAGAAAATCCAACAAGCTGCAAGATGAAAGCAACAAGTTACTTACAAAGGAAAACCCATCAGACTCACAGCAGACCTCTCAGCAGAAACCTTTCGGGCCAGAAGGGATTAGGGTCCCATTTTTAGAATTCTTAAACAGACCAACTGCCAGACAAGTATTTTGTACCCTGCAAAACTAACTCTCATAAATGGAGAAATAAAGTCTTACCCAGACAAGCAAACACTAAGGGTATTTGTTACCACTAGATCTTTCCTACAGGAAATGCTTAAAAGTGCTCTATATATGGAACACAACAGTGTAAAACACCCAAAAGTTAAAGCTCACAACCCATATAATAACAACACAAGGTAGAAAACAAAGCAACCAAGTATCATTCAACATGATGAAAAGTATCTCACATATCAATACTAACATTGAAATAGATGGTCTTAATGCTCCATTTAAAAGATATAGACTAGCTGAATGGATGATAAAACATAACTCAGCTATATGATGTCTTCAAAAAAACCCCATCAGACTTACAAGGATTCTCATCACTCAAGGTAAAGTTGTAAGATAGGGGACTAATGGCTATCCTTCAGCTTCTGTTTACTGCTTGCTTACTGACTGCGGCTTACCGCAGGGCATTATGGGCTGAAACAAAATGCAGGAGAAAGTGCTATTCCGGAACCCACCCAGAACAGATTAGGACCAATCAAGGAGAGGGTGAAGTAAAAGGCTGAAAAAAATGGCAGATAAGGAGCTTACCAATCACTGTAACGGGCAGCTGCGTGATCAGAATATAGAACAAATCACTGTAAAGGGCAGATGCATGATCAGCACGTGAACAGCTTATGTGCACGGAGTATAAAAAGCTTACAGCCACCCCATTTGGGGTCCCTGCCTGAATAGAGGCTACTGTGTTCGTGCTCTGAGGCTTGGACCCTAGCTAGCTAGATAATGAAACTCCTTTTGGTGATTACAGCCTCGGTGACTGTGTCTCTCTGTCCCGCGGTCCTGCGGATTTGGGCTCTAACAAAGGGATGAAAAAAAAAAAAAAAACATTCCATGGGAATGGAAACCAAAAGTGACCAGAGGTAGCTATTGTCATATCAGATAAAATAGATTCTAATTCAACATTGTTAAAAAGACAGAGATGATCATTATATAATGATAAAGGGAGCAATTTAGCAAGAAGCTATAACAATCCTAAATATATATACACATAATACAGGAGCTCCAAGATTCATGAAACAAATTCTACTAGATCTAAGCAAAGAAAAATACAACAGCATCATAATTGCCAGGGACTTCAACATTCCACTGACAGAGGTGGACAAATAATTGAGGTAGAAGATCAAGAAACACTGAACCTAAATGGGACTGTAGAACAAATGAATCTTACTGTTATAAAACAGTGGATCAAGGGGACTCGGACACCAAAATCCAATCAGCCAAATTTTATTCATTCCTGTGCAGGGGCTGTCACAACTCCATGCAAGGAGGGAGAGCAGCCCCGAACTTTCTTAGTTTGGGGGTGTTATACCCCTTGGGCCAGCCCCCACACTGCAAAGCAAGCAAGCTGGTTACAGAAGCCAGAGATTTGCGGTTAGCTACATCCTCTTGTAAGTTGCTGATTAGCTACATTTTGTTTTTAACATAAAGTTTCCACTCAACCACCCCTCCCACCTCCCATCCCGTGCTAAGTATTATCTACCTGGTAATTTTCCTTTTCCACATTCCCCACTGATCTTGCTTACAAATCAAATCCTTGATTCTATTTAACACCAACCATTTTACTGCCTGGACCCGATTTTGTATGAAGGCCATAAGGCGGTTGATAACAAAGGGCCCGCTTTATGGAGGCTAGTGCCTCTTCCCTTAGTTTGGGTAACACTGGTGGTGGGAAACCATA
>CAUYPO010105552.1:0-29861 GCA_963574435.1 Cheirogaleus major
GTGGACTGGTGGGAGGGGGGAAGTGGGGAAAGGTGTATATGGACATAATGGGTGAGGTGTGCACCACCTGAGGGTTGGACATGCTTGAAGCTCTGGCACGGTGTGGTGGGGGAGGGGTGGCAGGGGCAATATATGTATCCCTAACAATACTTGTACCCCCATAATAAGAAGAAATAAAAAAAAAAGAAAAAAAAGAAAGAAATAAAAGGCATGAGAACAAAAGCCCTGTGGATGCATAATTTGTGGTTTAGTCTGCATTAAATGTGTAGCTTTGTGTTCTGGTAAGTATAGCTCAGGTCTGTCTCTGCCCCTTCCAGCCTTGGGCATACTAAACCTATGTTCAGAAAAGACTTGTGCTAACCCTTTGGACACCTTTTCTACCCCATGACACTGCTGGTATGTTACCCATATTTGGGGGTTATCTAACAATCTCAGGCCATGGGACAATAATTTACAGTTAAAACTTCAGAAGAGCCATTCAAAAAAATTATCACTTAGCTGAAAACACACATATACCAAGAGGAAGGAATGGGGGGAGGTATATAAAGAAGATTTCTTAAGGCAGATTTTCCAAAAGATCTATGTTTAAATGTTCTAACAATATCTATTACATAAGTACAGATAGATATTAAACTGGCATATTGATTAAAAAAATACTGATGACTTATAAAGTCTGGAATCCCAAAGTAAATTTATCATCACTATGCTTCACCCTTGAGTTAATCAAATATAAGAAGTTAGTCCCTAACATTAAATGCACACAAGAATCTGGTATAAAATTGTTACCAAAAAATAGGTAATGGAGAAAAAAAGAAAAAAATTTGAGATTGTACTGGCTGCTTGAAATTTCTTTGACAATTTTAATTTGACTCCCTGTCTTAATATAAAACATTTGCCACATGTACATAAAGTTCATGGCTTTGTACTACTCCTTTCAATATACAATGTTTATTAATTGGGGTTTGATGTAGATCAGTGGTTCCATAAATCAAGTCATAAGCATAGAAGCTGAGACCTATGTATCACAATTGTTTAAAAGCTCTGCGGGTGATTCTCATCTACACTGGCTGGGAAACACTGATGCAAACAATGTTCTTCAAGAGGCTACCTTCTTAGGAAAAGAAAAGGTAGGTGCAACAAATAAAAACTCAGAAGAAGTAAGCGAAACAAATGGAAAATACTAATCATGTAAATAAAATGGTAATATTGGTGCACATAGTAAAGGTAAGTTGGAAAGGGTGTAATGAGTAATACAGTAGGTGGTTTGGGGCCTATTGGGGAGACTTCCTAGGAAAGTCTGAATTATTAATATAAACTGAATTATAAAGGTGAAGAGAGTCAATGAACCACAGAATAAAAGGGCAGGCATTTCAAGATGACCCCTTCAAATAATCTAAGCATTCAAGATACCAAGTAATAATGGCTGTAATTATAATGTGTCTTATCTTTATATCACCATTTCTTTAAAATGCTATCTAAGACTAGGATTTTTTTTTGAGGAAAGTTTTTTTTTTTTAATTTTGGTTGATTTTTGTAACTGTTCTGGAAAATATTTCAGCCAAAAGGGAACTGAAATCTTTGTCTAGCCCAAGAGTGAATGGAAGAGAACTACACAGAACAATAACTCAGTCGCTAAGTGAAGACAAACACCTAAGCATTTGAACACTATTTGTCTCCTTTCTTCAAGAAAAGGAATTATGTGAAGAGTCATATGAGTTTTCCGCAGGAATAAGATGCATAATGAGAAATTACATGCTTATTTATATAAACTGTTTTGTAATATGAAGACACAGAAAACACTCGGGAAACCAGGATGGATCCCACTTGGGGAACTCTAGCTGGTAATATTTCCTGACAGAGTAATTTATCCTGAATTTCACACCCTGCAAGCACAATAAGGGACAAATGCATTTCAGTAGTAAAGACATTAATAGATTTCTGAGTACAACATGCATCAAGTTTTCTATCTCCAATTCTGATAACACTTCACTATCCCTTTGCTTTTCAACATACCAGAGATGACTGAGATGGAATAATCTATTAATATCTTACATTTAAAATGATCTCATTTTTGCATTTACTTAGACACGTATAAAAGTCCATGTGTGGCCTACTTTCTATCCGCAGAGGTTAGCGATCACTTTCTGAGGCTCTTTGCTTTTCACTCTATTTTTGGTCTTTTCCATCCCTGCCTGGCTCCACACCACTCTCAGGTTCCCAGATACTATCTCTACCGTCATCCTTAGCCCAGGAACCAACAAGTGTTCCCTGGCGCATCAAGTCCTAAACACTCAGCTTGGTCCTCTCCAATCTGGTGAAGCTGCCTCTTCAACTTTATTTCCCCCTCCCTCAAGCTTTTCATTCTAATCAAGCCAGTGTTCTTACTGCCTTCCACAGGAAGCATGTTTTCACTCACATATTCACTCAGTGAACACTGTCGGAGGACCAGCTGAGTGCCAGGCCTGGTGCCCTTGCCTGGCCCCACACCTTTGCTCTCCCTGGACTGGCTCCAGCACCAAGTCCTCCACAAAGCTCCTCAGCTACACTAACCCACCACTCGGCTTCCTTGTCCTCAGGATCCCTCAAGTCAACATTGTTCTGTCTGGATTCACACAGCGCTTTTCTAGAACACTCTCAGAGATTCTATTTCAAAAAAATTGGAAACTCTGGCTTGTTTCTCTGCTATGCAATTCTCAGAGACTTTAATAAGCTAACATCAATTGTGAATTCCTAGGAGGGCTAGATATTAATCACCATTTCACAAACTTACTTGGGCAGGAAAATTTTACAGCATAACTTCTAATATTCCAGGGAAATCTTGTTTGGGAAATGTCTACTGTTATTTAAAGTTGGTACTACATGATTTTGTCACTTAATTATATGCTGGCTCTATGGTATTATCCTGTTATTCCTCTGTCCTCCTTTCTCTACATCTTTGTGCTTTTCGAATATCAAAATATTAAGTCCTACTTTATGACTAAAAGCAAAGGGCTAAAGCAAAGATCCTGTTTGTCTTAGAAAAAAAGAAAAAAGAAAACTTGCAAGTTTTCTAAGATGCATTAAATTCCCTGCCTGTCTTACAAAGCAGTACAATGAATAAATCTTTGATGACTGACACAGGTTGAAATAACAGAGACCACAGCACCACTTTTGAAAATGACTCCATGCAGACCACCTCCCTGGGCCTCAATTTCCTCATCTGAGCAACGAGGGGCCCTCCCAGTTCTAATGGTCTGTCTTCCAGCTTCTCAATGAGGTAAATCCTTAAATAAGTATTCACTGTACAATCCAATAAAGGTAAGAGTGAAACAATCAGATGTCATCCCCAGGACATTCTTAAGAAGTCTTTGTGCTCTGATTTCTTACCAATATAATAATAACTTATTTTCTTATTATTTGCCTCCTTTGAATAAAAAATGATTCCTGTTAATCTAGGTTTCTCATCATTTGTATTTAAGTTAACAAAGGTGTTACTAGACAGACAATGGAATGACTCTCAGCAGTAACAGAAATAGCAACACTCTGGTCGTCTTTAATTTACAAGATGCATCCCACTAACGGGTCATTTGGAGTCCCAGAGGGCACTGGCCAGCGAGAGAAGAATTTGTTTAAGGGGGAGGAGGGTGTGCATGCACCTGTGAAAAACAGCTGTAGCAATCTCCATGTCTAGTTATAGTCCAGGTTCTTGTGGTTTAACAACTAAACAAACAGTTCATTTTATAATATAGGGTTTCCTAAGTTAACAAACCTTTAAATTTCTTAAGCTTCAAGAGCCCATTTGAAAAAAATCATCATAATTCTAAGACTCTAGAAATGATGAATGTTGAAACAATCTCTATTTCATTAATTCTAATGAATTTTGCAACATTGACATAGTTTTCTCACAATGTTTAATGCAGAAAAATAAGCAACTCAAATTTGCATATTTTTCTTTTAACCACCTATAAAAAAGGGATAAATATGACATCTAGTCCACACTCTAATGAATGAAAAGTGCGTTGTTTCTGCCACACATCAGGTGTGTGACATTGGGCAAGTTAACGTTTCTAAGCTTCAGTATTCTCATCTGTAAAATGAGGTGTATATTATAATAATACCTACTTCATAGAGTTGTCATGATTATTCAAGAAAATAATGTATTCAAAACACTTGACATATCATTGTTGCTATTGATATTGTTGTTTTTATCATGGTTATTATAATTATTGACTGGTATTATTATTATTATTATCATTACAAAAAGGACAATTAGAAAGGATTCCATTAAGCCTCTAAAGATCACATCACTTTTATTTGAAAGCCAATTCTTTCTGCACTGCTCTAAGTCAACCGATAAAAATAATTTGATCCAAGTTGGAAATGCCAAAAGAATCTTTCTCATATGGTGTCTCTTGCCTTTAATAGTTTTCCCCCCTCAACTATCTAAGCATCTATCTCCCCCAATTCATATCATCCCAGAAAGCTTAATACAATTAAGCAGGGAAAGAAGATGAAATTGGATGAAGCCATACTGAAACAAGTCCACTCAATTCTTGACACACGGATTGGAGGGTAAATAAAGGGATGAACAGAAGAGATGTTTTTCCTCCCAAGCAGGAGGCATGAGTTGTACTCCCATAAATGTCAACAACCAGCTCTGTGGCCGTGAGCGGCTTGAGAAGCCACTGGATGACCTCCAGGGTTCCCTTCCAGCTCAGAGTGAGCCTCGCAGGCCACACTGTTGCTTTCTGGAAACTGAAATCCGAAGGAGAGGATCAGGTTAAATATTATCATTTTAAAAAGAAACACGGTGCTATTCAAGAACGCAGTATAATTCACAGGCCTTAGGAGAACAGCCTCAACTCATTTACCTAGATAAATGCTTTCCAATGCACGTTAAGATAACATGAAATGATGTTTGGTTAAAAGTTAATTCTAGACATCTGTTACAGAGTTAGCACTTTATTAGTTATATACTTTGAACTTGTCTCTGTTTTTATAGAAGCAAATTTTACTTCTAACAGGGAGAAGGGATGTTGAAATAAAAATTTGTTGTGGATCTTGCACATACAAGGTGAATTATCAAAAGATTTCAATTACGTAAACTTTTCCTTCCATTTTTTTCTCAATCTTGGATCCTACTTATCTAAGCAAGTATCCTTCCTACTGGATTTACTTTCAATAAATTCAGACGCCAAAGAAAAAGTAACCTTGTCTATGAAATTTCTCACACTTTTCTAAGTCTCCATTTGTTATTTCATTTGTTATACACAACTACATGGTACAGCCTACAACACACCCACACTATATGCTAGAGCCTATTGCTCCTAGGCTACAAACCTGGACAGCAAGTTACTGTGCTGAATACTGAATGCCATAGTAATTACAACCCAGTGGTAAGTATTTGTGTATCTAAACACATCTAAACATAGAAAAGGTAAAGTAAAAATACAGCATAAAAGATTTTAAAAGATACAGCCCGTATAGGGCACGCACCATGAATGGAGCTTGAAGGACTGGACGTCGCTCTGGGTGTCAGTGAGTGAGTGAGTGAGTGATGAGTGATGTGAAGGCTGAGGACATTACTGTATGTTAACTGTAGACTTTATAAACACTGTACATTTAGGCTACACCAAATTTATTTTAAAAATTTTTTCTTTCTTCAATAATAAATTAACCTTAGCTTACTATAACTTTTTACTATATAAAATTTTTGATTTTTAACTTTTTGGCTCTTTTATAATAACACTTAGCTTAAAATACAAACATATTATACAGCTGTGTAAAAATTTTCTTTCTTTATATACTTATTCTGTAAGCTTTTTTCCTATTTTAAAATTTTTCTTTTTCTTTTTTTTTTTTTTTTTTACTTTTTAAATGTTTTTGCTTAAAAACCAAGACACAAACACACATAAGCCTAGGCCTGCACAGGTCAGGATGACCAACATCACTGTCTTTCACCTCCACATCCTGTCCCGCTGGCAGGTGTTCAGGGGCAAGAACACTCGTGGAGCTGTCATCTCCCATGATAATAATGCCTTCTTCTGGAACACCTCCTGAGGGCCTGCCAGAGACTGTTTTATAGTTAACTTTTTTAATAACCAGAAGAATTACACTCTAAAATGATGATAAAAAGTATAACATAGTAAGTACATAAACCAGTAACGTAGTCATTTATTATCAAGTACTGTTACTGTACATAATTATATGTGCTATACTTTTATAAGACCGGCAGTGCAGTAGGTTTGTTTACACCAGCATCACCACAAACACATGAGTAGTGCATTGCACCATGATGTTATGACAGCTATGTCGTCCCTAGGCAATAGGAATTTTTCAGCTCCAATATAATCCTATGGGACCACCATTGTCTATGCAGTCCATCCTTACCCAGAATATCATTATGCAGTACATGACTGTACTAAATGACTGAAATATTACAACTCAGGAGAAAACTTTAAATAGATCATCTACAGAAAAAAATGCTAGAGCCCTTTGAGAGACAATAAATCAATTCAGCCTGTCCAGTAAGAGTAAAGACAACCCCTTCAGAAGTTTTAAAAGAGGGGACGAGAACACCTGTTCTCTCAGACATAACAATTGTATTCATTTTTCACCAATTACAGGGACTACTGGCTGACAGGGGCTAGTTCACAAGGATACCACATTAGTCAGGAAGACCTGTGACCAACAGCACTCATGTCCTAATGGACTAAACAGGGAACAAAATTCCTTAGACCTCAGGTATAGTAAGTAAATGATGGATGGCAAGGAAAAAATGAAGCCTACTTCTGACCATGTAAATTCCTTTCTTTAAAGGGAGGTTTGTTTGCCCAAAGGCTTAAATGCAAATCATGAAATTGCTTGTGTTCTGGAAAAAGACACACTAGCTGATAAAAAGATGGTTTCTCCTCCAATAATCAGTGGAAAACATCAAAACATTTATAATCATGTGCTATTGTTTAAGCTGGCATTCTCTATTTCTCATCAGTTTCATCAACCAAAGTCTATCAGGGTATAGGAGTTGATAAATAGAGAAAAAGCCCAAGAAAATTCCATTTCTACTCTAGTCCTCAAACTAAAGTTTTGCCAACACCTGTTTGCTCCTTGTTAACAATGTGAGAGGGACTACTACATGAAAAGAGATTTCAGGCATATCACAAGCTTTGTTATATGAGAACATTCCCTTCTGGAAAGGAAATTTAAACTCAAGAGGATTTTTTTAGAGGGTCTTCATGGATATACACAACCCCCTCTCCCAGCAGCAGTTATCTTTTATGCTCAGATGTATTCAACTAGAGACCTATTGTATCAAAAGGGCATTTCCATCCTAGAAATATTTTCAGAGAAACAAGCCTTGAAATGAAACACTTCTGTTCAGATACAGTCACCTGGCCAATTCTTCTGCTGATCTGACAGTTTAACAAGACTGACAATCCAATCATTCATTCATTCATTCATTCACCCAACAAACATTTATTGAATGCCCACTGCAAATCTTAATGTTACAATTACTTCTTAGGCTCTGGAAATCTTGGCTCTAAAACTCAAAACCCATGAAACCTTGGATAAGTTTCTTAAACTCTCAAGTTTCAGTGTTCTTGTCCATAAAACACTGGTTTCTGATATGCAACTACTTTCTACAAGCCAAGCTATAGGAACTCCATTCTCCTTACTCAGATGTCTCACTGGGAGGGAGTCACTTGGGTCAACCTAGAGGAAGACTATGACATATTTTGGAATGATTTTAGGATAGGACACAGAATCTCAGGTGGGTTGCTCTGGACCCTTCCACTGGTCCAAGAGGAGGATCACCCATTGAGGCACTAAAAGCAACCATTTCTACTGATTATAGACAGATGTAGGCTGAGACAGTGGCTGAGACGAAGAGAACTTCGAAGGTATCAGTCAAAGCCGGTGTCCAGGTGAACTCTCATTCTGTCTTTGGAAGTTGGTCAAGAAGGCAGTAAAACTGCAGAACTGAATGTGACAGTAGTGCCAAAAAGCCCAAGAACCTCTGAATACCAGGTTGTGAGTGTGAGTGGAAAATGGGAGAGATTCTGTCACTCTTGGGCTGTTGCTACCAGCATATTCCCAAATGGAAAGGTAGTGTGCTACACATGTGACTTCTGTGTCCTTAAAGACAAAAGTTCCTTGATTGGCTTGGAGGACATGGCTAGTCCAAAACTGTCTTGCTAAGGTTTTGAGGCAAGTCAGCTCATTGTAATCCTGTAATGACCTTTGCTGTGGAGCATCAACTAATTTTTCAAGATTAATTTCTTATATGAAGACTTCCTTACTTACAACACTTTATAGCATGCAATTTTTAAACATCTGGCTCCTTCATTAGACTGCAAACTTCTTAAGGAAGGGACTATGTCTCACTTGTTTTCATGACTCTAGAAGCTAGTCCATTCACAGCACATCACAGGTGCTCCATTCCCAGTGTGAAATCAGGGAGAGGAGGGCAAGCAGTGCTTGAGCTGTGTTTGGAGACAGCCCCTGATATTTCTCTCGTGGAAGCAAAGAGAAAAACAGGCTGCGAACCAAAAAGGCTCAATGGCCCTTTTTATCTGGGCTACTCAGGATTTCTGGAGAAGCAGCATCTAGAACATCCACTATTAAATAGTTCACATTGCCCAAACAGCTAGACCTCTGCTTTATACACTTAAACCTCAATAACATGATGAATATGGGGGAAAAAACAGCAGGACACATTTGGGATGGATAGTTTCCATGTGCCCCTAGAGATATACTCTGTACCTTCTCTGTCTGCTATGTGCCCTGGGAGGCTGACGTGTATGGATCTCATCAATGGGCTTTCTTGCCCTCCAGCTTCCTATTGGATTTATTATCCATCTCCCTCCCTGCCAGTTCATCACAGGTTGGCAGCTTCCCTCAACAAAAGATGAAAGCTCTTTTCAGAAAGCTCACCTCTCCAGTTTCTTGTAACCTCTCCTCCTCTTACCCTTCCAGGAAAGGGTAGAAAGATGGCAACAGCTTCCGGCAGTTGTTATCCCTGGGTGTTACACCCTCCTTGGTTGGTTTCACTTTACTCCACCCATTCCTTTGGAAACAGTCCCTTTATTAAACTCTCCTCAATTATCCCATTTGAGGGTCTATTTCCTGTAGGTACCCTGACTTACAAACATTCAAGATGGAAATGCCTGAAACCTAAAGGTTTTAAGTGATTAAACTCTCTTTATCAAACACAAATGACAAATGATTACCTGTACTCTTTTTTTTTTACACAAACATACTTTATTCTATGCATGAGTAGAAAAAAAACCCAGAAATTTGGTTAAAACACAACCATGAATTCAGCAATCTTTTATTCTGTATTTATAGACTCATTCATTTATCTTTTTTAGTTTTTTATTTTTTGAGACAAAGTCTCATTCTGTCAGCTGGGCTAGAGTGCAGTGGCATCATCATAGCTCACTGCAACTCCTGGGCTCAAGCAATCCTCTTGCCTCAGCCTCCTAAGTAGCTGGGACTGCAGGCATGCATCACCACACCTGGCTAATTTTTCTATTTTTAGTAGAGATGGGGTCTTGCTCTTGCTCAGGCTGGTCTCAAACTCTTGGCCTCAAGCGATCCTCCCACCTCGTCCTCCCAGAGTGCTAGGATTACAGGTGAGCCACCATGCCCAATCTATAGATTCATTCATTTTAAGCTCTTTTTCAGCATCAAAACTAAAACTTTTCTGCACTTTATAAATATTTACACAGGTAGTATTTACTCCATTTAATAAGTTACATATTTTATCATCTCAATAAAACCTAACCAACTGTGCAAGATTCAGCCAGATTCCAATCTGAAATTGTCTACTTTGCTAGATGCAAATTGAATACCAAATATAAACCATGACCTTTTGCTTTATATCTTGAAACACTGAAATCCACCCTCTACATTGTTACCATAGTGATTTCTCTACAATAAGAAACTGGCCTTACTCCCCTTCTATGTAGCAGACCCTTGGCTCCATTATAATTATCCACATGGCACACAACACATCAGGGTCCTGGCCTGCTTTCCTCAGCCTCATTCACCAGCACTCCCAATCTGATGTCATTATAGTAATATAGAAATGTTTATAGTTCCTCCAACATATCTATGTCCTTTTATGATTGGCTACCTTTGCTTATGCTTTTCCTGTTGCTAAAACATGATAGTCTCTGACTTACTTACTTGCCTAACTCATTATCTGCATTTAAGGATTACATTAGACAGTATCCTCCAAAATCTAGTGGGCTGGGCTAAGGGAGCTTGCTCTGAGTTTGTATAGTATCACCTCTTCCCCTTCTCAAAACGACCTGTTTATGAATTTGTTTATTCCTTTAGATTACTAATTCTTTGATGGTAGAGCCAGTGTGTTGTTTTTATCTTTGTATACTCATCACTGAGCATTGGGTCTGGCAAACTCAGTTAATGCATATTTCTTGAAATGAAATGCCAGTTTTTCATGAAATGAGAATCAGAATATCATTTCAAATGAGTTTGGGCATTGATGAAAGATCTTGTATTATTAATATTTTTAAATAAAAGCATATTTCAAGGAGTAAAATATGTTAGTTCTTTCCAGTAATTTTCAACCCACACCCTGCTCTGTTTTCTTTACTATTTTAAGACAATTAGTTTATTTATTTAGTCTCTATTTGTTATTTTTTGTAACAAAAAGTTATCTGGGGATAAGGTCTTGGTCTCTGTAATTGTTTCAAACTTTAACCAGTTTCTATGCCAGTAACTCTCACTCCCAATAGGAAATACACCAAAATATGATTTATTTAGACTCCTTTCTCCCTTAAGCCCATATGTACCTGGGCAAGAACAATAGAATCAATAGTACTATGTTATTGCAGCCTGATGCACTATTTATTTTTCCTAGGGGAGGCTGTTCTCACTGGAGTTTACTTGCAACAAATTTCATTAATTGAGTCTTAAGTTCTCTGCTCCTGCTTTGGGATTAACCAGGCTTTGCCTACCACCTCAAATTACTCTTAGGTCAATAGCTTAGGTAAATAGCTCATGGTCCAGTTCTATTCATCACCAATAGAAGTCATCACCTAGAAGTATGCCAAGTACCTCTATAGTACTCCATATCTCTTATTATAAATACATTGAAACCCTTTTTGAATTGCATTAGAGAAGTAAGTCTGTATAACATCATGTAGTTTTGTTCTATGTGCTCAACAAGATTTCCCACTTCCTATTTTCTAAGGTTTAAAATATGTCCTCTGATTTTCTACTTCCTGAGGGTAAGACTTCAAATACCTACATACTCTCCAGGTTATGTAAGGCATGAAACCATAAAAATTCTAGGAGAAAATGTAGGAAAAACTCTTCTAGATATCAGCCTAGGCAAAGAATTTGTGACTAAGACTCCAAAGGCAATTACAGCAACAACAAAAATAAATAAATGGGACTTGATTAAATTAAAAAGCTTCTGTACAGCAAAGGAAATAATCAACAGAGCAAATAGACAACCTTCAGAATGGGAGAAAATATTCACAAACTATACATCCAATAAAAGGCTAATATCCAGAATCTACAAAGAACTCAAACAAATCAGCAAGGAAAAAAAAAAAAAAAAACAATCAACCCGCATTAAAAAGTGGTCAAAAGACATGAACAGAAGTTTTTCAAAAGAAGACAGACAAATGGCAAAAAAACATGAAAAAATGCTCAATGTCACTAATCATCAAGGAAATGCAAATTAAAATCACAATGAGATATCACCTTACCTCCATCAGAATGGCTATTATTAAAAAGTCAAAAAACAATAGATTCTGGCATGGATGCAGAGAGAAAGGAACAATTATGCACTATTAATGGTACTGCAAACTATTACAACCTCTGTGGAAAACAATATTCCTCAAAGAACTAAAAGTAGACCTACTATTAAATCCAGCAATCCCACTACTGGGTATCTACCCAAAAGAAAAGAAGTCATTTTATCAAAAGACACATGCACAGTTCACAATTGTTTATCGTAGCACAATTCACAGTTGCAAAGGTGTGGAATCATCTCAAGTGCCCATCAAATCATGAGTAGATTAACAAAATGTGGTATATGTATACCATGGAGTACTACTCAGCCATAAAAAGAAATGAATTAGTGTCTTTTGCAGCAATTTGGATGGAATTGGAGACCATTATCCTAAGTGAAGTATCTCAAGAATGGAAAAAGAAACACCACATGTACTCTCTAATAAGTTGGAACTAACCAATGGGCACACATGGGCAAAGAGGGAAGTAAAAGTAATTGGAAATCAAAAAGGGGGGAGGGGAAGAAATGGAGGGACAATAACCTACCTAACGGGCACCAATGAACACTATTCGGGTGATGGGCACATTTACATAGGAATTAAAAAAAAAAAGAGAAATTGGGATTTAACTAGATATTAGAAACAGATACAGGAACTCAATGAACCAGTCTGTCAGATTTTCAGATATACAGAACAATAGGAATGATATGAGTTTATGTTTTTAAAAGAACCAAGTTAGTAAATATTTATTTAGTGAAAATCTCCATCAGTTGCTTTGAAGAACATACAATAATATCAAATTAACCCCTTCCCTCAGGAACTACTGATCTAATTGAAAAAGATAAGATCTGTATGTATACATAAATGTTAAATATTTATCTAATGATTAAACATTAGATAAATTATTAGAATTTATAAATAAATTTATAGATAAATTATTAGAGTAAATTATTAGAATGTAAATTGTATTGATATCGTGAATAAATATAAGACTCGCAGAATTGATCCTGATACATGAAATGCCTTAGATGGGTAGAAGAGAATAATATAAAATTTTAGAATAATTGCCATGTGCCTAGTTCTTAAATTTGCACCCACCCTACCTGGGGAGTATGTACCCTTATTATTTATATGCTTCTGATTCTTCATCATTCATATCTATATTAGTACATATTGGCCACCAAAAAAAACCACAAAAACTACAACATTTGAAAATGTAGCAAATATTAGCATTCTTAGAATGAAGAAATTTTTATTTCCCCAACAAATTTATCTTCTCCTACAATTTTTCTTAAAATTAAAATATTTAAAATTCCTAAATATACTGACCAAATAGTTATAGGAAAGAAACAAAGAAATGAGTGGACAATACATCCAAATTTTATAATTTGTCACAGATAATGTGTAGGCAATTGATACTAACAAAAAAAAATAAGGTTCTCTTCTTAGTTCCTAAATATTCTTCCTAATGTAACTATAGTGCATACCAGAAAACTGAGTTCAATACCATTCTTATGGGGACTCATGCATTAGAAAAATATGCACTTTAAATAGGTCACAGAGAAAATTAATAACTGTAACAAATGATTAAAAGATATACTTGGCCAACTCCTAACTTTTAGAGAAATACAAAATGTAAATTTGCAGCAAAGATGCTATTATTAGAGGACAATACAATTTGCATTTGATTCAATTTAAGTAATTAGATAACATTTCAGAACATTTATATAATAAATGCCTATGATTCCTAATATTTAAATGGAAGTTGCCATGGAAATAAGTAAAGAGGCTCAAGGACATTTCAAGAACGCCGTTAGTAACTTCTCTACTAAAAACCCAGGCATTTATTAGTTCATTAAAGTGGATAACTATGACAACTGGAAAGCCAAGGTTAAACCGAGCAGTACTCAGGGCATAGGTGGCTCCTTTGATGCTAACAACACACCCTTACTCAGGAAGCCAGAGTTCACATATCTCAATTAAATATGGAACACTCATTTTTACCACTCATCATAGCAACCAGGAAACAAGGTCATGAGTAACTATGCATGGTTTGGCACATCCCTCAGTAGCAGCTTGGCAAAAACCTTGCTAAAAAACATCACTTTTCACCAGCTTGAGTTGATACCAATATCAGAGATCTTGGACAAAGCTAGAGAAGGATCCTGCAGCATCTCAGAAACCTAAGCTTCCCACCGAAGTGAGGAGGGTAAAGAGGGGCCCATACCTCCATGGTTCCTCCTAATGTTCTCATGTTAACATCTGAGCCTCCCAGCTAATGGCCCAATCAACTAAACTTCAAGAGGGAAGGGGGAAAGGGAAAAGTAACCATCAGAAACATGGCAGAAAGGTAGGAGAATAAGAAATCAGTTCTGTAAACTGGAAACATAAATCATGGTTCTATTTATTGTATGAGAGTATTTTCTTTAAATGGGCACAATCTCATGGAGAAACTTTACACCATATTGTCTGAACAACTGCTCCCCAGCCCTCCCAATCCCTGATGCTGCTGCCCTCTACCCACTCTGGCCATGCTGCCCCATGCTCAGATCAAGGTACCCAGAAGATAGTCTGGACCAAGTTGACACTCCAGTGCTGGCTGAATGAATGACTATACTCTCTTCTACTCATTTAAAAATTTTATTTGAGGCTTCCTATGTATAAAGCAATAACCTATGCTAGGTACTACTAGCAAAAGAGATGAATGACCACAGCTGTCTTTCAGGGACTAATCCAGCCAAGAAGGGAGGCAAAGACACACATAGACAAGGCCAATGCAAGAAGACTGCAGAGAGTGTTACAAGACACACAGAAACAAAGTGCTTAAAACCAACAGTGGACAACTCAACAACAGAAAAGCAAACAACCCAGCTATGAAGTGAGCAAAGGACCTGAATAGACATGTCTACAAAGAAGATGTACAAATGGTCAAAAAGCACATGAAAAGATGTTCAACATCACTAATCACTAGAGACATGCAAATTTAAAAAAAAAAATTATTTGCTGCTTTGTGTATTGCTGGTAGGAACATAAAATGGCACAGCCACTGTGAAAAACACTATGGGGCTTTCTCAAAAATTTAAACATAGAGTTACCATATGATCCAACAATTCCACTTCTGGAAATATATCCAAAAGAATTGAAAGCAGGGACTCAAACAGACATTTATACATCCATGTTAATAGCAGCATTATTCACAATAACCAAAATGTGGAAGCAACCCAATGTCTATTGACAGATGAATGGATAAACAAAATGTGGTATACACATGCCACATTATTCAGCCTTAAAAATAATGAAATTCTGACATGTACTATAGCATAAACAAACCTTGAAGACATTATGCTAAGTGAAATAAGCCAGACACAAAAGATTAAAACGTGGATGATTCCACTTATATGAGATACTTAGAGTGGTCAAATGCACAGACACAAAAAGTAGAATGGTGGTTGCCAGAGGCTGGGAAGAGAGAGAAGTGGAGAGTTATTGTTTCATGAACACAGAGTTTCAGCGTGGGAAGATGAAAAAGTTCTGTTGATGGATAATGTTGATGGTTGCACAATAATATGAATGCACTTAAACCACTAAACTGTCCCCTTAAAATGATTAAAATGGTAAATTTTATGTTGTGTATATTTTGCCATAATAAAAAAAATAGGGAAGAGAGATTGTTTCTGCCTGGGGCTTTGTGGGAAGGCTGGGTGTAGATGGAGGATCTTGACCTGGCTGTAAATGTTGGGAGGACTAGACAAACAGAGGCTAGGAGCGGGGAACAGACTGGTGCCACCAAAGGCACGGGGAATTAACCGAGGGCGTTGGCAGGGAATTTGGTACAGAATCACATGACAAGAATGAGAACTGTAGATTAGATAGGCTGAAATGAAAGGGCAGCTGTGCATATTTCAAACGGCTTTGAATGCCGGGTAAGATCGTTTACACACAGAGTAGGGAAGGACATGAATAGGTTTGAACCCTGAAACAATGTCTTTGTCAGCAGCAAGTGGACTAGACTAGGGCAGGGCATGAGTGGAGGCTGGGAAGCCAGGAATGAGTTTGTGATCAGAGTTCACCTAAAAAGGCAAGGAAGGAAAAGGCTTCAACAGCATAATGCTTTTACACAACGTTTCCCAGCCTAAGTATTGTATATGCTGCTTGCAAATGATTTATAAAGTTAAATTATTATTATCATAATTTTACTTAAATGTGTACAACATTGCTTATACCTAGAGCTCCAGTGAAACTAAAAACCAAAATGAAGTTACAAACCTATATAGTCTTGTTTTAAAACCTGTCTTCTTTCCAGCTTTTTGATGCTTCTCTATCTAGGCCTTCCAAGCTCCTTCCTGCAAAACTAACAATTGAGGGTATGGCACTTCAAGCAAAAGACCTGGGTTCAAATTCTGACCCTGCCATTCCCTAGCTGAAGACTTGAGGAAATTGCTTAATCAGTATGAGCCTCAATTTCTTCATCTCTAAAGTCAGCAGAATAACCTACCTTACACAGTTTTTGTGGCAGTCAAAAAGGATAAATGGAAAGCACTCTGCTACCCATAAAAAGTTTCCATTATCACAATCTTGTAAACTTATTTTAATATGCAAAAGACAACAGAAATTTGCTGAGGTAAGTGACATCTTTGGAAGTATTCCAAACTATTTTGAAAGAGAGTAATCAAACCTTTTTTATAGGAAAGAGGTAAACATTTATTCTTAACTACTCATACTCGGGATCACATGCTTCTCCGTCTCACGCCACCATTTGCAGGCAAGAAAAAGTAGACAGGTTGAGGACCAAAATGTGTTATTGACAAAGGCAAACTGGGTGCAGGCCTCATGGCTCCCAGATTTGCTCACCCATTAAATGCTAGAAACCTCACTGATAAAGTCAGCCAAAACAGCATCTTCTGTGGAAAATATTACCTAGGACCCTTCTGCAAACTCTCTGCACTGCACTAGAGCGGGTCTCCGAGAAAGACTTGGCATTTCTCAAGAGAGACAGAAGGCCACCACACCTCAGGACCTTTGCTAGTGCTCTAAGAGAGAGCTCACTTTCCAGCCCAACACGCTGTGCAAAATAACAGGCAACACCATGTCAACCCGTGGCACTTACAGTCGGACCTGGCAGCAGCACAACAGCATACTTGCCCCCAAGTTCCTTAACTCTCTTTTCAAAAAGAATTTCTCAGGCAGAGCTTATTATATTTATACCTCCCTAAACATTGCCTTTCTCTCCCTCTTTCTCAAAGAGAATTCCTCAAGAGCAGAGTTATGAGCACCAGTGAGGCTTCATCCTTTCTAGAATCCTATGAACTATTAGATGGCTTGTTTTATTTATTTTTCAAATTATTGGCTTTTTTAAGTTTTGCACTTAAAAATCAACTCTGATTATTTTTTTAAAAGTTTAAACAAAAATATTAAACATAAATATTGCTAGTTTTTTGGTTTTTTTTTTTTAATGAAATAGTCTTCAGGACAGGTTACTCAGAGCCAAAACTGCTCTCTGAGGTTCGGGCTTTGCAATTTGTTGGCTCTCCTCCCACAGACCTCACACAGATGCAGAAGCAAATCTGTGAAATGCCATCATCACTGATCCTCGGAATACTGGCCCTGTGCCACAAGTGCCTGAAAACATGCATCACAGCTCACACATTCTGGACACATTTGGCCAGAATGGCCTACCTTTAAATAGGGCCAGAATGGCACTCTCCTTTGTTCCCCACTTTCTTCTTCAAGAAGCACTGTAGCTGGTACACTAATTCCTCAATTCTCAGCTCTTCTCAGTGGAAGATCACGTTCACCTGGGTGAGCATTTCAAGAACTGGCAAGGTTGCTAAATCCAGGCATGGTCCCAGTCCCCTGAAGAGAACGGGAGACATCTGCTAAGAGGAAAATGCAGAAGTAGTTTCTGTGACTGCAGAAACCACATCAGCAGGAAACTGGAGGAGCTTAGTGCAAAATGCATTTCTTCACTCTTCTTAGTCACAAGGAAAAAGTAGAATTAAGTGCCAAAGCTTTTAAACACAAACAGTAAATAGAAGAATCAGTATCCTTTAGGAAGGATGAATTTAATATGTGAACATAACCTACCCGGCTCTGGTAGCCCTCATTATATATTTAAAGAATTCCTATCCTAGAATTAAGTAAAAGAAATTAGACTTTGATAGAAATAACTGGAAGAACAAAACTATAATACCAGATCTTCCTATGATAAAAAGTAACAAAGGAGAACTTTAGTAATAAAATGATCAAGAAGAAATTTGGATTTTGAAATCCAGATTCAGTTCAGAAGCTCACAGAATGTTTAGCGTATGAGAAACCTCATCCTAAGTGGAGATAGGGGAGCAGTAACCTGGATCAGGATCAACAGAAAAAAAGTCTTCCCATGTAGATCAATTTCATACCAAGGACCTCATGTCTTCAACTTGGAAAGAAGTTCAAATAAAAAAGCAAGGACGAGGTTGTACAATTTTGCAACCTTGTGACTTCATACACATCATATTTGATCCACATGGTCACCAAGTTAAATTGATATTATGACCAAAAAAATCTGTCAAACAAAAAAATGACGTTTGTTTCCACTGTATTAATTTTATGTAAAAAATCTTACTCTATTCTTCTATTTCTTCTGTTCTTGGAGGAAATATTGGCACACCTTTAATGCAGTAGTGAACTTCCTTTGTTCGGGGAAACTTAAATAATGTTTATAAAAATAGCAAATAAAATTTTACTCCACCATTCCTCCTTCTTGAAAATCATATGGTACGGTACCAATTCCATTCATTCTTTCACTTACTCATAAAACAAATACTTTGGGAACACCCATGATATACCAGCACTGTGTTATCCTGCAGGCCATAAAACTGAAGACAACCTAAGTCTCTACCCTCTGATCATAAAATTAATATTAATACAAATCATGGGCAGCAGATGTTCGCTGAAGTGATTACATCCAAGAGTATAAGAAAATGCCAAAAATCATGAATTGTGAGTAAAAAGAAAGTTAGTAAAGAAAGGGATGTCTGTACAAATATATACGAAAGAAACTAGGAAAAAAAAATTCTGAAAATGCCTAATTAGGGCATGGGCCTTTTATTCAAAATCAGTATATTTAGTAGAACCAGTGATGGATGGTTAGCACAAAAACACTGTGACAGTAACTTAATTTGCAACTTAATAAAAGAGTATTAACTATGTACTTTTGACATAAAATAAAACAAAACATGTGGATACATTTCCACAATTTTAATATTTATACTGTGTTCTTTTACTTTATCCTTTAAAATGAGGAATCTATTAATATTAATTATCAGATTATCGCTTTAGGCAATGAAATATGAATAATCAATGCAAATTAACCAATATTTTACTAAGAAATTTGATTCATCTTTCAGCCTCAGCAGACATGACAGTCTATTCCTTTAATCAACATATACAGCCAAATTAATCTTACTAAATTCTCTGTCATTACAAAATAAGAAAGTTGCATTAAAATGTGATTTTTAAGTTAGATATACCAATACTTAACTCATCTCAAATAATCTAATCCCAAAATCCTGCCTATATTTGATTGCTTCCTATTCAGAAGTTTTACTAAAAGTCAATAGATTCTTTGAAACATGAAACTTAGCATTGCCATATGACCCAGAAATTCTACCCCTAGGTATATACTCAAGAGAGCCAAAAACTTATCCATGAAAACTTGTGTACCAATGTTCACAGCAGCATTATTCATGATGGCCCAAAGTGGAAACAATCCAAATGTCCATCAAGTGATTAATGAGTAAACAAAATGTGGTATATCCATACAATGAAATATTATTTGGCAATAAAAAGGAATGAAGTACTAATACACACTACAAAATCAACGAACCTTGAAAACATTATGCAAAGTGAAAGAAACCAAACACAAAATACCACATATTGTATAATTCCTTTTATATGAAGTATCTAGGCTGTGCAAATCCATAGAGACAGAAAGATTAGTGGTTGTAGCATGGGATGGGGAGTGACTGCCAATAAATCTGGGGTTTCTTTTGGGGGTAAAAAAAATATTCCAGTATTTGACAGCGATGAAGGATGAACAACTCTGTGAATATACTAAAAACCACTGAATGGTACACTTTAAAAGGATAAACTTCATGGTATATGAATAAGTAAAGCTGCTATTTAAAAAAAAAAAAAAAAGGTAATGCCCTTTCAAATGCTTCCTGAAATTTGTTGGTCTCTTCTGGCCGTTTCTTATTTGTAACTGGTTTAGTTTCTTGTGTATAGTAAATAAAAAATGTTACATGAATAAATATGAGTGCTTTGTCAATGTATATAATACTCCAACATTCTCATTCTGGAATTTTACTGTAAGTTTACTTCCAAAATTGGAATATTTAAGTAAAATTTTTATTTAGAATAAGAAAAACTGGAAATTAGTGATAAAATTTTTTAATATCTGCATCCTAAATCTTAGTGAATTTTTTTATGTAGATATCCTAATCTAAAAGCAATAATTAAGAAACTTAATCATTTGAACACATTGGCTTCTCTAGTGAAAAAGCACAGTAGATTGTTGGTTTGCAAACTAGGGACTTAAAAATATTAAGGAACTAAATATTCCCCTTATAATTTTTTCTCCCACTTATTTTCTTAACAAACTCTCTTTCAATATGTAGAATAAGGATGAACTTCTACTTAACATTATATGTAAATGATGAGACAGCTTTCTTTATACAAAAGATCTGGATAAATTGTTGGGAAATAGCATCTGCTACGAATTTTGACTCATCTGAGCCAATGGCTACTAGCTTAGCCAATGTAAAAATTTCCCACTGAAATCAATCCCAGATTCTTTTGTACAATCTTATTACTTGGATCATTTTTCATACTAGGACCTAAAAGCATGATTACCTTGAGAAAAATCTGAATGATATGAAGATTAGAATATAATTCAAAAAGAATTTGGTTCATGCACCTTAAACTCCAGGATGGCCATATTTTTTTCTGGACAGTGTTAGTGAAAATTCATTTTGCCAAAATTGCTAAAAATATGACAATCTGGACTCAAAACATTGTGGATTTGGTTACAGATGTCAGAACTAACTTTATTACTTTATTCTTTCCCTTAAATCATACACAGAGAATATTTGCATCTGTAAGAGATAACAGCTTCCTAATCACATATATTAATTTTTAGACCATATCAAGTAGAGTAACACCCCACTGGAAATCATTCCTTTTTATACTAAGGTTGCTTAGTTTTAACATTACTTGAAGATATAAAAATATTATTTAATCAGCCATTCAGGAGCCTGCTCTCCTGTATTCCAATAGCACCTTAATACAGGGTAAGCACTGTAAATGTTATATTCTTGCATGGGCCAGGATGTCTTTGAAAAATTATTAGACCTCCTTCAGAAGAGTACTATAACACAAATGAGTGAGTCACAGGACTAACTAGAAGCAGGGTAGTATCCAGTTTTCACAAGTACAGTTGATGATAACATCAAAAGACTTCTTATCTAATGTTTGCCAATTGCTTACCTCTCTCTCTGGCTAGAGCAGAGGTGGGAGAAATGGCTGTGAGGAGGGGGCAAAATCATTATTCAAAGACACATAAGCAAAAAACTTAGGCAAGTTGTATTATTTTAAAATATTAGTAAAGTTATACTGGTTATCACGAGTCTGCATGTACTAAAATAGATCTAAAATAAATGTCTAAAATAAATCTAATCAATCCCCCAAATTATAAATATAATTTATAATTATAAAGTTTGAAAGTTTAGATATAAATATAAAGTTTAGAAAAGTTGAAAATCCAACACCTAAAAAGATTCTTTAGAAGATGAATTATCACGAGGGTATGAAGGTTCCAGCATGTACCCAAAAAGGAGAATGATTTAGCAGGTATGATGTTTTGAAGTAACAGATGTCCTAGAAATTAAGGATATGTAGTCACACGCCCTGCAACTGTTTTCTCAATTCGCATAATGTTGCTCAATGAAAATAATGACACATGGACACATTAATAGCAGTAAGGACTTCTTCTGTCTTCCACACAGAACAGTACTGGGAAATCAAATTGACTTTCTTCTGCCTCAGTTAGACAGGGACAATTATCTTACTATCCAGCACTAGACCATAAGGTTAAGAAAAATTCATTGTCACAGGAAAAATGGAATACAATTAATACTTTGTATTAATTGACTTTAAAAGGCAGTCCATTAACTGATAATAGAATGAAGTGTGAAGTCTTACTAAGTAGCACTTAGGAAAACAAAACAATTCTCTGCTAATTGCAAATATAAGTGAATATGGTTAATATCATAAAATCAGAGACTATAAATCAAAACACAGCCAAAGAATCACTGTCTCATGTACTCTACACATTTTCTCACTGGCAAAAAACGTATCCAGCAGAAATATAAAATGACACATTAAAAACATAATCTTATAAAACATCTTTGCTAAACTCAAGCAAGCTCTCTGTTAAAAATGTGGTTTGAAAATATTAATTCTGCCCAAAACTTGAAAGATTCATAATATACAAAATAAAAACCCCTTCCTCATCGACATGATAGTTTTAAACTCCCCTAAACACCATATAAGAGCGACTAAATTTAATGCAATTACCACTTAAAAATGAGTGGCGCATGTTAACTATACCCTCTTACATTTGTGCATAGTTTTTCAGTACACTACAAATAACTGATATCACAAGGGAAGAAATTTACACCCTAGAGAATGTAACATATGAATATAAAAAAATATATATTTTAATTTGTATCTAAATAAATACAAATAATCTCTATATCTATTTGTATTCAAATCTAGGATAGATATATCCAACTCAATACCCAGTCCAATTTAATTCTGACATGGAGCAGAGGGAAGGTAATGAAAATTCACTTAGGCCTCTATGGTAGCTGCAGTTATATTCAAATCAAAACAATAGGAACTGTACTTGGCACACTCATAATACAGCCTTATAATATAAGGTTAGGAATGAAAATGGACTAAACCATTTTCATTGAAGGTAACTTGGGCAGAAGTAACAATGTGCAACGTATTGAGAAAAATAAGGTGTGAAACAAAAGGGGTTGCAGAATTAATTTCCAGGATAAAATACTGTCCAAAGGGAGATAAAAAAGGAAGGGGAGACAAAAGTCTCAAAGGGATAACTAGGTTTTTAAAATGTTTCTTAAAGGCATTATTCAGTGATCCTATGCTCTATTTAAACTCTACTTCACTGGCAAGAAAAGAATTTCATGGAGATAGATATTGTGCAATGGAATGTAACAAAGCATTGTAGAAAGGTATTGTTTATTAATTTCTGTCACTGGTTTTGGATCCATTCCTAATGGTAACTAAAAGCTTTTTGAATTGAAAACATTAAAGAGCTGTTAAATGAAACACATGCAGAGAGTAGTGCAGCCAGGAAATAACAGCCCAGGGTGGGTGGGGGAAGGGTCTTCACATTTAGACAGCACTGGAAAAAAGCAGGGTTTTTTCATACTACTAAAATTACACCAGTCTTCAAAAACTAAAAACGTTCAGCAATAACAGCTTCACTTGATGTAATTTATTCCATTTAGAAAAGCAGCTTAATGAATTGATATGTCAATTGAAAAGAGGGTGAGGCACATTTTCATCGTCAACTTGCAAAAGTCTTTCTGCTTGAAAATAATTAGAATTAAGAAATCTGTTATAACTTTGGCTAAATGAGTATATTTTAAAGGGTTTTTAGAACAAACATTTGGGTTCCATCAGACCTACATAAAATTGGTCAAGAATCCAACCATTCATCACATTTATTTGCAGCTAACCAAAACCTCAGTCCTACAGCACTGTATCTAAACTCAGCAATCAACCTGTAGCCAAGGAGTTGAATATTCAAAGAGAAAAATCAAATAAGCAAGTGGATTTATTTTATTTTAGATTCATGGTCACCACCTCAGACACTCAGCCCTGCTATATTTCTCATAAGCATTCACTCCCATTTCAAATAACTTTGTCATACCTGCTCTTCTCTTCTTCAACCACCCCAGCACACACACTTGACCCCACCTCAGCTGATGGCCTTACACTTTGCTGAGAAGACAAGCGCCTTTAGATAAGAGCTCTCCCCAAACCCCACAAGCCAGTTTCCTCATCTCCCTCCTGTTTCTGGGGAGAGGAGTCCCTCCTTCAAACAAAACTAAGCCCCCTGACATGTGCTTTTGACCTTCTGCAAAGTGTAAAAAACCCATCCAAGGAGAGAAAGTACAGGGATGGCTAGACATGACCTCCCACATCTCTATCTGTAAAAATACTACCTATGTTTTCAATCTAGCTATTTCCTCCCACTAGAACATAACGTGGAAGAGTGCCCATATACTGTAGGTATGCAATAAAAATTCTTCGAATATTTGTTGAAAGTCACATCTTCTGTTAAGCTTGCCCCTCTCCCACCACTCCTACTATCAGCATCATTAATTAGCATGACCACAACTGTATCCTGAGAAAATTAAGCACTACATCTTTTGGGCTCCCATAACATTGTATCCCTCCTACAACACAAGAGGGACATATTTATATACTGTATATTCTCCCTTTCTCTGATTCTCATTCCACACTGTAAAATGAAGCACTTAAGAGGAAAGACTACCTTATTTACTATTTATTGGATTCTAAATCAATGCCAAATGAGCTCCAAGAGTCTCTTTTACTGAATTCAGGGGAAAGTCCATACTACTTTATAAATTAACTTCCAACTTGTCCCCTATTTCTTCCACAAGAAATATGTAAGATAAAATACTTATTTAGGGGTAGGCCAGGCGTGGTGGCTCACGCCTGTAATCCTAGCACTCTGGGAGGCCGAGGTGGGAGGATTACTCAAGGTCAGGAGTTCGAGACCAGCCTGAGCAAGAGCAAGACCCCCGTCTCTACTTCTATAAAAAAATAGAAAGAAATTAGCTGGACAACTAAAAATATATATAGAAAAAATTAGCCGGACAAGGTGGCACATGCCTGTAGTCCCAGCTACCCGGGAGGCTTAGGCAGGAGGATCACTTGAGCCCAGGAGTTTGAGGTTGCTGTGAGCTAGGCTGATGCCACAGCACTCTAGCCCGGGCAACAGAGTGAGACTCTATCTCAAAAAATAAATAAATAATAAAAATTTTTATTTAGGGGTAAATAAAAAATACCTATTTAATAAATAACAAAAAATTACTTTCATTTGCAAAAGTCACTTAAACATGAAGTAGATAAGTAGAGTACCACTTCATTTGATGGAAGGATAGTCTAAGTCTGTAATGAGAAAACTGAAAATATTTTTTTCTCAACGTCACAGACTAAGACCGTGGTGATAAAGTCAATTAACTACTTTATCTCACCACCACCAAAAAGAGCTTTCATTTCCATCAATCCATATTCATAGATCTTTATTAATACAGAGGGAGTTGATAATTTTGTCTATCAGTAAAAGTGGAGTAAAGTTTTAATTAATTTTACTAAATAAAATGCAGGGGAATGGGAGCTATTAAAAAGAACACACAGATTTTTCTTCTGGGCCATACTACACACAACTAAACAAAAGCCACTTTTAAAAAACACCCTAAGAATACAAGAGCTGCTTTTCTCTATGGATTCTTATAAGATAATGATTATGCAAGAAAAACACCTAATATCCTTTTTTCTTGAATTCTTTTATTTCCCATGAGAGATTACATTCACAATGTGGAAAATGAAGCTCTTAAAAGAATCTCACACACTTATTAACTCCAGCAAACTTAAAAATTAAATAAAATACAGTATCAGCAATTTGGAGCCTCTGGTTAATCATGAAGGGAATAAATAGTGAAGCAAAAAACTTGTTAATCAACTCTGTCGATCCCTCAATCCATGGTTCCTCAAAGTGAAATTGGTGAACTATAATGAAAAATAAGATAAACCTCTGTGGGACTAAACAATTCAGCCAGCCTAGTTTCTGGTTCAGTTAACATATATGGCAGAATGACACAGTCAAGACTTGAAAAGACTAACATTATCTATAAGCCTGCAATTTAAAAGAAGTAATTTGAATAGTAATATAAAGAAGATAAGAAAAAGTTTCAAATAAAGTCATTCTCATTATGATTTCAATATTGTTACTTGCATGAATGATTATGAACTACCTTTTAGTCCCGTAGTTCTGGCATTCATATACAAAAACTACTGGAATGTCACAGAGGCAATAATTAAATTAAACTCCAATTATTTTAATGTATTCAAAGTGAAAATAAATATTCATATGGAAAGCTTTATAAAGTACATAGTTTCAAAATAAAACACAAAGACAAAATGCCAGTTATTAAATCACATTATCAAAGTGACACAAATTTTTAAAGTTTTCAAACTAAATAGGGTCCCTCTCATTTTTAGTTGCTCCACATCTAACCGTTCTCATGTTTTCTTAAAGACGCAGTCCTGAACTTCAGAGTCAATCGTGTCCAATTTTTAGCATGCCTTTGGAATTGAAGTCTTAAGACCACAACTAACAAAAGGCAAGCACTTTGCTGCTTCACAGCAGGGTGCAGATTCCTTTTTCTAAGAAGAATTCCAGACATTCCATGAGTTTCCTATAAAAATAGATGTCCATTTTAAAGTAGGCCAGCCTGAACTCATACCGACATGAAATAGCCAAGAAACGTACTTATTACTAGGAGGTTTACGTTTGCTCTTGTAAGCAACGTAGAGATTTCCATTCTTCAGTTCCACCTGTAATCTTCCACTCAGCTCTTCCTAACTCTCACCAGACACTGCACACTGTAAAGAGGTGGCCTTGTGGTTCACATAAAAACAATATATTAGGAAAACTTTTAAAAGAAAATATGGATGAAGTACTTGATTCTCCAAACTGCTCCCTTAAAAAAAAACTGATTCAATTCAAATAATAATATGTAAAGGTTATCACTTCTCATAATTCAATGACTTGAATAGGGAAAATAATTTTTTAAGTAAATCAAAAGTACTAAGAGTTTTTTAAACATGACATGACAGCATATTCTAAATATCTTGAAGAGTACAAACTTTAAGCAAAGATGAGAATTTTTTTTAAGTGTAGACATCAGAGTAAAGAGCTGGTTCTAATCTTTGCAGTAGCAAATATGTGTAAGCAGGATTTACACTGGTCTGTGTCCATCCTTGGATGGCCCCAGGCGTGAGGTGGGAAGCATGGGCTGGTCAGAAGAGGATCATGCGATCCTTCTAAACCCTTTATTCAGAAAGAGTCATCAAATCCCTTCCCTGTATCAGGACTGCGCTTGACAACTGTGAGCCAAAACAGACCCAGTCACCGCCCTTGTGGAGCTGCAGTCTGCTGAGGCAAATAGACAATCACACAAATAAACATATTATTACTTCTTATGATCAGTTCTAGGAGAGAGTGTTAGAGGAGAATAAGACAGAGACCCAATTTAGGCTAGAGTTCAGCAAAAGCTTTCCCAAAGGGAGTGATGTTCACACCAAGCAGAAGTAAAGCAGGCATATAAGGAAAGGGAAAGGGCATTCTAAGGTCAGAAATCAGTGTGAGCAAAGGCCAGAAGCAAGAGGGGCAAAGCCTGTCAGAGGACCAGGTGCAGCAGAAGGATGGAAGGGCAGGTGTGGAGGGTTTGGGTTTAGTTACAACAAGGGTGAGAACTGAGGCTGGCAACAGTCTATACTGAGTATTTGGGGCTTCATTAAAGTCCTGGGAAGCAAGGAATAACATGGTCAGAATTTCTGTAGAGTGAAAGTGGGTTGAAGGTGGGCCTACAGAGGATAGGTGGCAAATAGTGGCTAGCCTACTGCAGCAAACCTAGGATAATAACAGTAGTCTAAGCCAGGAGGTGGCAGTGGAAAAGAGGGAACTGGGCAATCGTTAAGGAACACAGATCTGGAACTTTCAATGATCTTCTAATGAACTATAACATTAAAAGTCAAAAAAGACACGGTCCAAAATAAGAATCCCATGGATGTTTGTTGATTCAGTCAATCTTTTTCATTACATGCTTCTTCCTCTCCTCATGCCTGTCTGGAGTGGCCCCATATTGCAGAAGCAATTTCTCCTCCAGAAAAATCTGCCAATTCTTTTTCTAATATGTCAGCACTAAAGGAATGAGAGAGATATAAAGGAAAAATGCTATGGAGAAAATTTCTCTCTGCCTTCAAGTTCAAATCTTCATTTCTCTAACCAACATTTTACAGCTCGACTTGTTTTGGGTATTTAAGAAAATTAGCCTATATTGTGTTTCGTGCTATGAACACCAGGCAGCATACCATGTACTTTCATCTACACTATTTAATGGACGCATTGACTTCATTCCTTTTATTGCCAGATCAGCTCCCTGAAAGTCACTGTGACCCAGTGACTTGCCTGGTCACAGAGCCAGAGAGAACATGAACTGGGAGGTCAGGACAGTTGAAATCTAAACTAGTTTACCACACTAGTTCTTGAATAGCTATAATTCCTTCTCACTTTTTCCTAACATACATTGATTGACCACTCATTTAAAAATAATAAATATGTCCAGTGCACCATGATGTTAGTTTGATGAAGGTTAGGAGAAAAACACAAGTTATTCTTTCTAGCTTGGCCCAGAATTAACCATGAGATCTTAAGCAAACTATTTTGCTTACATTTTTTCATGGGTCAGATGAAGATAATGATATAAGTACATAAAATTTGAGTATTATTGTTACTAATCAGAGGCCTACATGTTGGACAGAGAGTTGCCCCTTGGTGCCTTGAAGAAAGGACTTTCTGCCTGGCTGTGGGGTGGGTGGTCAGCAGGCAGCAGCTTCAGAGCCAGCCTCAGCTGCAGGGTGCCGCTTGCCTGAGGTTACACATTTTCCAGAAGGGCCTGCATTCACTGACTGAGCAAGGTATGAATTCGGCAGATGAAGACTATGCAGGCCACTGTGGATAAGGAACCCTTCCTGTGTTCAGAGGCTCATCAGGCCTGCGTGGCAGTTCAGCTTCTTCCTCTACCCAAACCTGCTTTCTCCCCTTCCTTTTAAGAGTGATAGTTTCTACTGAACATTCTGCACCCCAAACTCCATCTTGGCACTGCTTCTAGAAAACCCAAACTGTCACACTCTGCTTACGTACTTTGGAGATATTAACTAGGTAATCACAAAACTTACTTGCATATTTGAAATGCCAGGAACAGGCCTGTTGAATAATTTGATTTGAAGTTGTTCTATTAATTAACAGAAGTATAACTTTATTTCATATTTTAAGCAAACCAGGTCCTGGCTGATACTTTTTAAAAAAAAATCTCAAGTTAATTTAATTATATGCCAAGTTTGACCATTCAACTTTTTATCCAAAACAACTTTGGAAGAAAGTTAAAAAGCTGAAAATAAAAGGATAAAACTAAAGTGGCATACCTAATATAACTGCAGCGTCACTGCAGTGAGACTGCTATAGTGCCACTGTATGGCCGAGATCTACTAAATTAAAAACAGGCAAGGGGGCGGAGCAAGATGGCGGACGAGAAACACCGCCAGACAGAGTGTCTCTGCAGAAAAGGCAGCTTCTAGAAGAAATTAGAAGAAAGAATCAAGCAGACGACCATACATCAGACAGGGGTCGGAAGGAGGGATACTGGAGACTACGGGAGACTCCACAAGAGGAGGTTGTAGAGGAGAACCGGGAGAAGAGACCTCCCGAGCTAGCAGCTTGGAGACCAGCGGCAAGGGTAGGTGGAGCGGTTAACTTCCCCTCCCTTGCATCTCGGACTGCTGGCGGGCTCCCCAGCGGTCAGAGAGACCTGCAGACACCAGCCCAGAGAAGACCGCCGCCAGTGAGCGGTAAGCCTGTAGCAGACACGACACCAGGCTCCCAACTCCCTCGGGGCCCCTCTGTGTGCACAGACCCGACCACGTGGCAGGCGCCATATTGCTACACTCTCCTTTCCCCCGTCCCTACCTGCGGCTGCCGAAAGAGACAATATAGCCACCAGACGGAGGCATCTCCAGGGAACGGGACCTTCCCTTTTGGGGCCCTACAGCTGACTGAGGAGTACTCAGATGGGGAGCTCCCTACCCGCCAGCCCTCCCAGGTGCTGCTGGCCTGGTGATTCCAGGAGAACAGGGCAGACCCTGAGGCTGAGAGACATCAACCCAGCT